>OX454323.1:27700766-27778251 GCA_949715965.1 Dysmachus trigonus | reverse complement strand
AGCCTTTTCTTGTAGCGACACGACTCAGTCCCTAGTTTAACTTCCCCGAACCGATCCAGAGAAAATAAGAGTCTACAGCCCGCAGGAAGGCGCAAACAAAACCCTCTGGTAATTTTCAAATGCCTGCTTTAGGGGCGGACCTGTAAACCCTATGAGCCCCTTCCTCTCCCCTTTTCCCACCTCTATCCTTCAGGATATTGTTTCCTTCTTCCTTCGTCAAGTTTTCCATTCGCCTGTTGCGCAATCACTTAGTGGAGACACAAACGAATTTTCACTTTTGTGCGCTCTGTTCGGAACGAGGGCGAACAGGACTGAATTGGGGGGCATAGTGGGCTCTGGGCTTTGTGCGCCGAGGGACAGGGGGGGGGGGGGGGGGGGGGGGGGGGGGGGGGGGGGGGGGGTGGTTTGTTACCAGTGCTCTTAGCCGATAGCACTTCTATAGAACACGTTCGGCATTCGTCTATTATTGTGTGATCTTAAATATTAAATGGGATTGCTAAGCTGAAGTCAATGCAGAACAAGTTGAAAATGTTTACTGATACCGAATTATTTATTAAAAGTGAAGCTTGAACACCACTTACACTCTTTCGTAATCATATTGCTGCATATATGAGAAATTGCTGGAAGCCTTATGAAAAAATCCTATTAAAAAAACTACCCCCTCGGGAACCCCGGAAAGTTAGAATGTCTGAGGAATGGTAGAAAAATAGAAAAGGTATAAACAATAAATATTTTCCAGTTCATGTTTATTGTTTGCAGAGAGCAGTAAACTCTTTGCGAAAAAAAAAACAAAAAATTATAATAATAATACGATCTGCGTGAAAAATTTCATTAATTGTTCTCATATGTAGAACTATACATTTTTTTAAATCAGTTTATGTGGCCAAAACCGCGCTGCTCATATGCCCGAAATTAATTTTAAATATTAAATGTTATAAAACTATTTTTCGAATAAAACCAAATTCATTGTCACTTTCTCAATTTGTATGTGCTTTATTTAAAATCAAAATCTGCACGCGCTTAAAAAAACATTTTTTCTTAAAAATTGCTAAAAAGACGTCTGTGCAAATTAAAATAATGAAATTCTAAATTTTAGTCACTTTGAAGAGTCAACTTTAAAAAAAAAAACACCGAGCGGAGTATCAAGTGAGTAAAAAATTCTAGATATCTATATTTTTCGGTTATCGTATTTGATCCATCATATTGAAATCCACAATTTTTATAGCGAATCAAATATCAGCCCCAAAAGCCCGTGAGTGCGAATTTTTATTATTCGCCTATAAACTAAAACTTTAGGCCTCATTCAATTCTTATAAGAAATATTGCTCCGATTTAGCTATGATTCTTTTCTCATAATAAATTTCCTGGACTAATGACATACCCTGTAAGATAAAAAATATATACTTATAGTAAATCGATCAGTTGTTCTTAAGTTATTATTATATTATTAGCGAAAAACACCGATTTTAAAAGAATGATAACAGAAAACAAAATTTTATTGGAAAATCGAGAAAGTATTTAAAACGGAAAAAATATACGTGCATATATTTAAAATAAATGAACTCAATATAACTTTAGCCCTCACCTCACCATAGTCGATATGCTATGGAAAGCTGGAAACACTTTAATCGATTCGAATGTTCATTAGGCATATTTAGAGACCCATACATTTTACTCGATTCTTTCTATTGCTCGATCATTTTGATCTAATTTCTGCTGAAAACAGATGATAAACCTTTTGCTACCTAGTTTACCTGCATTCACAATGCAATTCACTATGCATTACTTTTCTTCTTCTATGCATTACTTACTCTGAAGCCTACCAAACGACCCGAACATGCATTAATTTAATCACATATGTGCTAGTACGTATGTACATGTATATGTTTACATATGCATACAAAAGCTATTCCAAAAAAATTTGATATGTGACGATAAGAATAACATACATTTTACAAATGCCCGCCTTTCGAAAGCGATCATTGATCAGTGTCTTTTCGAAAGATCTTCTGAGTAGATCCGTCCGTCGATCGTTGCTACTTTTCCTCTAGATCGTGTGCGCTTCGCTCTGCACACAAATTGGGTAATTTCCACATTTGAATAAACATTAATACTTATTAACTTTAGTGAAAGTGAAAATTAAAATTTGCAAGCGACATTCTACATTATCATGCGGATAATTTTAATTTAAGATAGCTTTTAACAACCAAGGCGAGTTTTTCATAGTGCGAGAACTGTGGTAAATTTCTTAAGACGACTATCAGGAGGTGTATTTTGTTCCTAAAATAATTTCCAAACTTTCTGTTGGAATGAGCTTATCATGCATTTTTGTTGTTCATGTCTTATCAAATTTTTATATGAATTATTTGTGAATGATGGTTTTTTTTCTTCAGTAGACTACTATATAATATAAATCTCTAAACTAAGATAAACTAAAGAAGCTAACAGTAGTGATAGTGCTAAAACTTCTTCAAATAATATAAAGCTTCTAGCAAGTCATTGTCGCGCCATATGATTTCTTTCTTGTTTATTACCTTTCTTGTTATTTTATTTAAGTTTACTTCAGAATTTTAGAGACCCACATGACTGTAAAGTGTGCGTATTGATGGAAAGATGCCAATTGCTGCAGTCTTGTGTTCAGCTTTAAAAAAGTTCTCTTGTTCACCTGCTTTTATATTCAATGATACTCTCTATCGGTTATACCATATAATGTATTGTACCATATATGTATTATAATATTTTAAAAACTTTAAAATTACCTGTACACCACGAAAGAATAATTTAAATTGTAGATATCCATTGATTTTTCAAGTCTCCTAACGAATTTTGATAAAATGTTATGGAAAAGTTTATTTGGGGTCAAAAATAATGAATACGTATACAATAGCTTTTTATAGGTCGCTGTGGCTTTAAATTTAACGATTTGCATATACATTCATTTTAATGTATTTAATATGAGTCCGAAACTTAAAGCAATTTATTTCATTTTCATTTCTCACTTTAGTTCATCCATGAATTTATTTTCTCATTAAAAATCGATCTATCTTTATAAAAATAAATCCTAGAACCCATTTCATCGTTGCTGAAACCTTTCAACCTGTCGTTGGGAAAACTGAAAGCATATTAAAAAAAAATCTATTTATTCTCAACCTTATTTAAGTAAAGTTAATTTATTATCTAAACTAAGACAACAGCAGGATTATCATCAATAGTCACTTCTAGATCAAATTGGAATTAAAAATAGTAAAAAATTTGTTTTCTTTCAGTGGTTGTTTCACCTGGAAAAGCGATGAAAGGGTTATTTCTCATCGCAACCCTTTTACACCTGACCGAGATGGAGGCGCTGCCCCAGTCCAATCAGTGCGCGAGCCGAGAAGATGAGTGTGGTAGTAATTTGGCGAGATACGACAACTACCGAATGTACTACGTCGACATCGACACCGAGGAGCACGTGAAGGTCTTTCAAGAAGTCGAAGAGCGCAGCGACAGCTTCACGTTTTACGGACATGCCCGCCATCCGGGACAGAAGCTAACCATCATGGTGGCAGCAGGAAAAATTGCCGAAATGACCGATATTTTGAAGACCTACAACGTTAATTACAAAATCTTGGTAAGTAGTTAAAAGCCAATACAGCCAATTTTGTCTGGCAGAAAACTAAGCTTTTTAAAAGCTTCAAAGTTTCTGCTTTCCTTTGCAAAAGCTTTCTTATTATTCTGCTTCTGACTTCTGCTTTTAAAATTGTCCAATTGCCTTAAATTGTACCTCTAATGGATATTATTCTTTTTAGACGTACAACTTCCAAGAAAAGATAGATAAACAGTGGAAAGATGTTATGCCGGAGAACACTCCTCCAGAAAATTTGGATTGGGACCATTATTTCCATTTGAAGACTATAAATGCCTGGCTTGATAAACTAGCTTCTGAATACGATTTCTTAACAACAATCGAAATGGGAGAAAGTGTTGAAGGAATACCCATCAAGGGAGTAAAACTAGCCAAAAATCCAGACAATACAGGAGTTTTTGTAGAGAGTGGGATTCACGCCAGAGAATGGATAGCTCCAGCGACAGCAACATACATTCTGAACGAGCTGCTCACATCAAAAGATCCCGCAGTACAAAAAGCAGCTTCTGATTTTAATTGGATCATCTTCCCGGTCGTAAATCCTGACGGTTACAAATATACCTTCGAATATGACAGAATGTGGAGGAAAAATCGCGGACTCTTTGGCACGTGCTGGGGTGTTGATTTAAACAGAAACTTCCCTCATCATTGGAATGAAACCGGAGCCAGCCCGGATCCCTGTCGTTACGATTTCGCAGGACCTTCAGAAGCTAGTGAAGCTGAAACTAAGGCCATTATAAAATTCATCACCGACAACGCAGAAGATTTAAAGATTCAAACTTACCTGTCGTTGCACTCATTTTCCCAGCTCGTAATGTTCCCGTATGGGACTGAGGAAAAGGCCTACAATTTTGATGATTTGACTCAAATAGGACTGAAAGCGGTAGAGGCTATCAAACAGACGACAGGGCAAATTTACAAAACTGGAAGCCTTCGGGACACGATTTATCCATCGTCGGGAGGCAGCAAAGATTGGGCTCACGGACATGCAAAAATTCCAATCACCTTCACTTTTGAGCTGCGAGGTGCTCCAGATAGTCAAGACCTATTTATTTTACCGGCTGATCAAATTCGTGATACGGGGAGAGAAGCTTTGGCTGCATTCGTTGCTATTTTAGAAGAAGCTTCAATATTAGGGTACTACAAATGATGGCATTTTAAATGAATATGTTTTATATTTAATAAATACGCTTGAATTAAATTTCGAGTCAGCAAAAGTAAGTTGAATAAACAAATCACACAAATCTAATCATTATGTTAATGTTTTTATACGACTTAAAAGCCAGCCTGTCGCTTGTTCTAAACTCCGATCTCAAATCGTGAAAGTGTATTGTCTTCAGAACAATATATGTATGCAATACTTCAACCCAATCGGGTAATTGTAAGTGGGTCAAAATTGACTTGCAAGATTTTACCTAAACAAGCAAACATTTAACATGTTAAATAAAAGTTTATTAAAATTTAATATTCTTTAATCACTGTAATAAAAGGGTTCAATTAAATTAAATTAAATTAGAAATATTCTAGGATCACTTAATGCAGAAAATATGAAAATAATAGTAGAAGTAGAACTTCTGTTCTACCGTGCGAGTTGAGGTAAGCTAAACCGGGTAAGTTGAGGGCTCAGATGTAATCAAAGCATTTAAATAGACGCCCTGAGCAAAAGTGTAACAGCTCTCTAACCTGAGGTATGTAAGCAAAATATTTTATTATTGTTGTACAGTTGCAGTTGCGCTAGTTAACTTCTTTTATTAGGAATCGATCAACTAGCCGCCGTTCCTTTGTTGCATCAACTCATGAAAGGCGGTTCTGTACTGAAAGCTACGACAGTACGACCGAAATTAATGAGATGTTTCACACTACAGAACTAAACGAAATCAGTCTGAAACAAAAAGAAATAGCAAGTGATCGCTTACGCCAATTAGAAAATGTAATAATCAACGAATTCTTCTGGTGAAGTGAATGCCTTTTTAAAATCTAACCTTATTCAAACCTTACATCCGACTCCACTAAATCATACTCACAAAAAATTATAGGCGACTTCGAAAATACAATGAATTGCCATCGACGCGATTTTGATACATTTTTGGAATTATCCCGTATTTTGATCACTAAACAAA
Organism: Dysmachus trigonus; assembly: GCA_949715965.1. Classification (NCBI taxonomy): domain Eukaryota; kingdom Metazoa; phylum Arthropoda; class Insecta; order Diptera; family Asilidae; genus Dysmachus; species Dysmachus trigonus. The sequence continues at coordinate 27,772,506 of OX454323.1, read as the reverse complement.
AATTCTTTAAACAAATTACCATTTAAAATAATCGCTCATGATTAAAGTGCCGGTTAATTCGAAAACGAATAAAAGCTACGTTTTATAGTATTCACTTTTTGATGCAAAATGAGCATAAATCAACGTAATTCGATGTTTCTTTTTCGCTAAATAAAAAGTTTTCCTGTAAATAACTATTCAAAAATTTCAATTCAATCTAAAATTCCATAAACAAATCAGATCATTAAAAAAAACGCAGCTAAAAATTAATAAACTTCTTCTTACAAACCCACACAAATGAAACACATTTTTAAGTGAATTATTTAAAGTATATTTACATCGATTAACCAATAAAATAACCAACGCTATTTTGCGTTACTTCTTAAATAAAGAATAAAAATATATTTAACGAAGAACATTTATCTAGAAAAATTAAAACGAGAATCCATAAAACGGATATTAAGTTTTACAAAAAAAAAAAAAAAAAAAAACGAACATTTTCTTTGTTTCTGATGAGAATCATTATTATTATTATTTTTTTCATTTTTGGTAACTTTAACAGAAAAGTGAACAAAAACAGAAAAATACATTACTGGAAAAAGAATAGAAACACTCCCAAAAGCCCATACCAGACAGAGTTCGAAAAATGGCTTTACCGATCGCCTCCTCTCTTCAGTTGTTCACTATATTTATTTATTTTCTATGTACATTATGCGCTAACTTAACTTAGTCCTGCAGTAACATTAAAGGAACATTTCTTATTTGTTTTTTTTCATCATTTATTCGCGATTTGAAAAAAAAACACAAAAACGGTTGAATTCAGAAACGCATTAAAAGTCCGTCGGTGCCAAATTTAAACGTTGGCGGAATACTATGCTGAATTAAATTAGAAATCTTATTTCAATTGCTGAATTAGACATCGATGCAGTTTTAAGGCGTTTATGAATTTTACAAAAACATTTCTTCTACCAATTGTTTAAAATTTCCTTCTACCGTTTGTTTTTTTGTGAACTGCTGAGTAATTTTTCTGTTTTTTTTATTCTAAAACTTTTCACTTACTCTAGAAGAGGAGGGCGTGGCTATGGCCTATCCCGACTGAGCCCTGTCTGATAGAGGAGTGGGGGAAATCAATTCCACGATGATGATACTATCGTAAGTACAGTATCGGACATTCTCAATATTTCTCAGTTCCCTTACTATGGTTGTGTGGCCTATTTACATTTAAAGTACATTTCTATTTGGTGTCGTAGCCCTTTGAGGATCTACCGAATCTTCTTCATGCATGAACATGTTGTTTTTGAATTTTTTTTTTTTTTTTGTATTTTATATATTTTTCTTTTCTTATTTCTTCAACACCGAAGCGTATTTTACAATTAGTCTCTGGAAAATTCACCTAATACTTTTCGTTTTTAAAAGCGATCTCCGCGTCGCATTTCGGCTAAACAGAGATTGAAAGAAAGTGAGAGAGAGAGAGGAAAGTGTGTTTCTATGTACAGCGAGAGAATAAATAATAGAAAAAATAAACGATATCAGTCCATTTCATTACTCTTACAGTGTTCTTACTTCCTTACAAGCTAACAATTATTTGCTATAGTAAAATCGGCAAATTTCTTTTTTGATTCTCCTCCTTGCGCTACAAGTCTTTCTTCAAAAAGTCCTTTTCGACAAATTTCTTCTTGTTTTGTTTTTATCGTTAAGGAACCCTCCCTATTTGCTACCGACTTAAGTAGTACAAAAAAAATTCTTAAGTAGCCTAAAATGTATCACCTGCATACCACGGATGAATCCATGGCGCTGACGGTGGCGGTGTTGGAGGATAAATAGTCGGTGATGGGAGGCCGTGCCCCTGTTGAAAATTGTACGGTGCTCCGCCGACAGCAGCCGCTGCTGCGGCAGCTGCAGCTGGATTCGAAAAATGCGGATTGTACAACTGACTACCGGCGGCGACTGCCGCAGCTGCAGCGGCAGCATTCACTAAAGACTGATGATGCTGACCAGACGATGTCGAATGCGAGATCTGCTGCAGAGCGGCAGCTGACGAATCAGAGAAGCTATGCGACCGTCCCAAAACTGTTTCTGCCCCTAATCCATTGAACATGGACATAAAATCCGGCGTTGTCTGGCCGGGCGTTGGTTGCTGATAACGACACGACGAAAGACCCTTCTTTTCGCTCACCGAGGAGCTCTGTTGCTGCGAATTTCGCTTATCACATGCCGGCGAAGGATTCTTAGGTGGGGACAACCATTCGAAGGTCCCACCCAATTGCATTGCATTGAAGGGATTACCCGAAAGTGGTGGGCTCAGCATCGATGAGCCACCCAATAAAGGATTCGGCCCACCATAGCAGGAACTCTGTTGCTGTTGCTGCTGTTGCTGTTGTTGCGACAACTGTTGCTGGCTTTGTTGCTGCTGCTGATGTTGTTGCTGTTGTTGTTGTTGGTGGTGCTGCTGCTGATGTTGGTGCTGCTGCGAATTAAAGCCGGCAATCATACTGCTGCTGGCATTATTGATATTATTATCATTTAATGTTGGTGTCGTTGATGTGGCAGAAACAGCTTGGCTTTGGGAGCACATTGTCTGTGCTCCCCACCCCGTTTCCTAGCTTATTCTTGTTCTTTTATTGGGGGGTTGCTCTTGACTTCGCATCATATAGCGCAATTGCGGCATATATTTAATAACATCTCGTACCCGTACTAGTGGAATGTTTTCGGAATGAGGTTTGCCGCTCTCTATTAGGGTTTGTGTCTGTCGCCTGAAAAAACAAGGAACAAAATTTTTAGTCATTAACAAATAAATAAATAATATTGGTAATAGTTGGCATCTCGCAAAAATAAAATATTGCAATCATTTAAAGGCTCGGTATCGGTAATAACTCAGTTGGTAGCGCAACGCCTGGCTGCGAGCCAACAGAGCGCTAGAGGCTGTGGGTCCGATTCCTATCAGAAATCCTGGTCACAAAAAGCGGTATCACAATCGGCCTATAACAGCCTGTGTGTAGCCACACATCAATCATAATATCTAAGACAGCAGTCACAATCTCTAAAACTACTAAAAATAAATATAGTAGAAAATGTTAACCAACCTGTTTCCCTTGTACATTTCAACACCGAGTGCATCTATAAGTCTCTTGCAGTGGTCCAGAGGGATATTCGGGAAGAAGAACTCTCTGAAGTCCGTGAGTGTCATCAATTGATCTGTATCGTTGTAGGCCCTCATGTTAATACAAGGAAGCATTGTGTTCTCTAAAACATAAACCTTCTGCACTTTGTAGGGCGGTATGTGACCACTTCCGGCGGTTATCTCTGGAATGACGCACAATCTCTGACCGTCCAGCGTCTGTTGCGTCACTGCCCCCGCATTCCGTTGCATTTGCATAATGGCTGTTGCCGTTGCCGCCGCCGAATTGGCTGAATTGTTTCCTTGATTGCTTCGGCCGTTTTGCATTGAATTTGTTGCCGCCGCCATAATTTGTTGCTGCTGCTGCTGTTGCTGCTGCTGCTGTTGTTGTTGTTGCTGTTGTTGCTGTTGCTGGTGAAGGGCTGCATTCGCCGCCGCCACTGTCGACCTTCGGGGGGAAGACAAATCTATTACTTCCATTGTTGTTGGTGGAGTGGACGTTGTTGGTGCTCTAGTGGCATGGTTTATTTTGGGTGGAACAGTACTAGTAGAACAAATAACGCTCGTTTGCCTCATAATCGGGGATACGGGGGATGGGAAACAGACATTCTGGGGAATTTGTTGGGATTGCTTTGGCAACAGAGCTGACGTTACGTAAGCGGATAAAGCGGGATTTGATAAAACTTTTCGCACAACCGCCTGGATCTGATCATCATATTTGCCCCTGCCCTGAGCCTCACCAATCGCGTGACTATTATTATTTTCTAAAAAACTATTGATACCAGTACCTCTACTAATTGAAATGTTATTTTTGCATGCAGGCATTGGGATTAGCGAAGGCAGGCCAGGCTTTGTGAGGGGTTGTTGATTTTTAAATGATCCCGTGGGATCATACCCGGCCGGATGGTGGCCATATCTAGAGTTAAAGTGACCTGGCGGCGATGCCAAATTGTTATTTTTGCAGAAGCCGTCGTTGTTATTAAGGGCACTGGTCAAAATTTGGTTAAGTTTCTGTGTGGCGGGGGAGGAGTGCTGGGACTGAGCGGGCATTTGGTTAATGGAGAGGGCGGGATCACAGCTGTTGGAGCGTTGAACATTTGGCAGGCTACTAGCACAATTCAACCTAGAAACATTATAACGCATCGATTGAGAAATTTGTTTTTCATTTATCGAGGAATAATTTTGTGTTTAGCTTAGTTTTTTTGTTATGGCTTATGCTATTATAAGCTAGACCCGCTGAGTTTATTTTTGCTGTTTTCTGTTTTGTTTTAGATACATTCTCTTTATAAATTGCATGTGGATGGTTTTGCGTTATTTTCTTATTATGTTATTTATGTACACATTCTTGTACACGCATAATGTATCTAGGGGCACCCACTGAGGAACATTGATACGGCACTGCTATGTTATGGCGGTTAGCAATTGAGGTTATATTTAAGCAAGTTAGATGATAGGATAGCTACAAAACATACAGGTAGGAGGAAAAAAAGGGTATGTCGGTGGATGAACGCAATTATTGAAGAAACAGTTATTTTCTACATTTTTATTAATCTGAATCTGTACAACATACGAATGCAGTCCATTCTCTAACAGAGCGCATGCGCACATTCCGTATCAATATGTTTTTACACGCAGCCTGTGCTGGTATGAAATCACTTCCCCATCCCAAAGCCAACGTTAAGGAGCTTTCGCTTCAGAAAATTTGAAAAGGTGAGTGATCTGGAGTGCAAAGATGAGAAATGATATGCAGTAATAATTCTCTTTAATCTTTATTTGCTGATCTCATAAAGTCGTAGTATGGATCAATGTCCATCAAATTTTCTCTTTGTTTTGCAATAAGACCAAGTTTACTAAATGATGCATGTCGTAGAACAACGCTAACGTTAGCAAGGTGATCACGAAGTAAGTGGACCTAATTTTGCAATTTTCCATCTTCGTCTTCAGTATCTCTATACATTTTTCTGCAAATTTTAAGAGTTTTGGCAATGTCTAAATTTGATTCAAACTCTTTCCTTCGTTCTAAAATCAGATCTTTATTGTCCTCATAGAGTTGAATGAATTTATTTTCAGCAAGAACGTCGTTATCTTCACTTCTAAATGGAATGTGCAATAATACCATTTCTCGTCTATAATCATTGATGTTTTCAGCCATGTCGTAATTGCGGTATCTAATAACTCTAGGTTCTTTTCTTTCTGCATAATCTCTTTTATTATATTTGGAATATTTAGATACAAACTGCGCCAACGTCACGTCATTCAAATTTACTGGTCTTTTTTCATATTGATCGAAACAATCTTCTTCCCAAATGTCAGTATAATCCTCATCCATTTCGTTGAATTCTTTCATCGATTTCCTTATTCTCTGACGTTCGATAGGATATATAGTTGGTATGTAAACAGTGACTACTGATGACTTAGCCAAAGGTTCACGTAGTAAATACCAGGCTGCTTCTTGTGCAGACATTTCAACAGAGTGAAGAATGTCAACGCTAATTTTTCTTGTTATTTGTTCAATATCAAACTCTGGATTTTCGTCCATAATCTCAATGATTTGTCGTTGTAAATTGCTGATACCTCTGTTGGCTTTGTTGACATATTCAACAACGTAAGCAGCACAGGCATGTTCATCTTGAATAATTTGAAAATCCATATTAGACTGTAAATGATGGAAAACAAATGGATTAAATGGATTGTGCCATTTTTCTGATGGTGTTCTTTTATAAAACAACTTTGGTCGATTGATACTGGCACGAAGAATATTGTTATAATGTAGATCGGATTCGATATTATTATGAGTATAAAAGTGTTTAAAATCAGTGTAATCAACATTTTCTAAATTAGTTTTTATCATCTTATAATGATTTTTATATTTTTTAAAGTTTTCTTCAGAATAATCATCATCAGTATCTTTCATAGGTAATAATGTCACTGTTCGTCGTAACGGCAGGAAAGGTGCTCCAAATCTACAATTTTGCTTTTTACGAGGATCAGTTTTCTTATAACACATAGATGTGTGTTTATGAGTTTGTAATTTAATGTTTCCAGATGCTTCTGATGCTGATACTGAAACTAATTCATCAATAATTTTAATGACATCGACATGGTTGCTTAATAAATTGGCTGGAGCATTATCTAACCACAAGAGAATGTGAGCTTGAGGACTGCCTCGATGTTGAAATTCAATTCTCTTAAAATAATCAAGTACTCTGTATCGACCAAATGGACTTCTTTTTTTCGCTTGCAGAATATGTAGTAAAGAATTAACTAATTTATTAAAATAAATCACGCAAGTCACAGCATCTTCATTAACTAATGTAGCTTTATGTATATAACTCATTTCTGTTAACAATTCGTCAGAAATATCTGTTCCATTATTTTTCAATTTGTACAACAATTTAAGTAAGTCCTTCCATCCAGTTTCATTAGCACTAAGCGTCATAAAAGCCATTGGTGCTCCTTTCTGCCTCATTATTGCAAAAAGGTCTTTTTTACGACCAGCCCAATACCAAGCTGAATTTGGTATACAACGAAGAAATGCCAGATTAATTTCAATGCAGTCATTAATATCATTTTCAGATTGCATCTGCTCTCTGGTAATGTTAGTGTTAACACCAACTTGTTTGACACTATCTTTAACCCCTTCTCTCATGATCTTCATAGCCATATATAAAAGATGTTGTGGATCTGCACCTCGTCGATCGGTGCGCCGTAATTCACTGGTAGCTTGCATGAACGAAGTGACATGAACGTCCTCTCTGTATTTCCTAAACTGACCACCGTAGATAGTTGGAAATGAAAGCTCCTCGGCATACTGATCAAACAATATACTAAAAGGAGTGTTATTCTCGCCAGGTGGCACATGTAACATTTTATCTTCATTCCACATGAGAGTTGGTTGTTGTGCTGTAAGGTTTTCTTCTATGGACACGTGTTCACTAATGTCATCAATATTAAACTCAGTATCAATATCATCAATGTTAAAAAATGCGTCATCGATGGTGATATTGTGATGAGTATAAAGAGGCGTTTCCATCAAATATGTTAACCATTCCTTAATCTTTCTTTTATTTATAAGTCCATGAACATCACTAGTTTTATGTATTAATTTTTTTTCTATATGCACATAAAAACAATGCTCATCATGAAAATTTCGTGGTAGTTGCTTTACCATAGTATTGACTAATAAAGGTATATTTATAATTTGTCCATAAATGCCGTATTGTCCATGAACATGTCTGAGTCTTCTTATTTGCATGAATGGTAGGTACTCTTGGTGAAATAAGTCGTTGTGAAACAAGATCCAATGTAGGCAGATGTGATGGTATTATTGGATATGAAAATCCATTGTACGTAGATAATGTCGGAATTTTCTGCTTGTCCAACGCAGTCTTACACGTAGAGCAAACTTGAATAGTAGAACCTATGACGTAATTAGGCACTATGATTTGTAAAATATTGTCATGAAATGAAGAAGTTGTTTTTAAATCCCTTTCCCACCAAAGTCTATCGCAAACAGCACATGAATGACCAAAACTATTATTTTTAAAACTATTAAAGAAATCCATATGTCCACCGCAATGTTGGTAATAATTTGTATATTTTTGATCATTAGCAGGAAAAGCTTCATTGATGAAAACATCAGCTTTGTTGATAGGAGCATCAACCTCATTCATTGCGATTTTGACTGCCATTTGAGCTTTATTAACTTCTATGTTATTTATAAAATCAGAAGATGTTTTTGCTTTAGTTTGATGACTTAGCATACGATTTATATTATCTTGAGGTGAATTTTATATTATCTTGAGGTGAATTATTAACTTCCATTAAGTCTTCTTCAGCTGCATTATATATTTTAAATTTTTTTCTTGACATTTCATGTTCGTTTATGAAAGATTTAGAGTTGCTTATACTTGGATTATTAGTTGATATATGATCCAATTGTCTTAATTTTAACCTGTGTCTATAGTCTGAGCAACGCTGAGCATTATTATTGGCTGATTCATTTGTTTGACTTAATTTTTTACGCTCTCGATACTCTTTGCTACGTTGAGCATCCGTTTTTGCATTTGAACTTATAGCAGCAGCTGATTCATCTGCTTGACTTGATTTTTTACGTTTTCGGTACTCTTTGTTTCGTTGAGAAGCCGTTTTAGGCTGTTTTGTATCTGTACTCGAACTGAAACAGAAGACAATATGTTCAATGGAAAATTTGATTTTTATTACTCATACATAAAAAGAGAGAAAGAGGAAGAGAGAGAGAGAGTGAAGACAGCACGTGGTTTAGAAAAGAATTTTAGCCAATGATATGAAACTAATAAATAAAAAATATTAAATTAAATTTACCTTGAAACTTCGTGAACATCTGCCATAACCCTATTTGATTTCTACTTAAAGCATCACTTGATTCATCAGTACTACTACACGATTTAAACATATTATAATTAACACTGTGGGTACCTCTTAACTTAATTTTAGATATATTTTAGTTATAATTAACACGATAAAATTTAGATATAATTAACACCATAATATAACCTACAAATTAAATAGAGTTATTACGTTTGTACACGTTTTTACTGTACAGCATGCGAATGCAGTCTATTCTCTACCAGAGCCAACATCTTATACGATTACAAGCCGTGAAGTGGTCAGGCGCACACAAACAACAATAAGGGAAAATGGTCTGAACGTAAACATCGTGAAAACTTCACGGCAGCTTCCAGACTAAAACTTCTGTCTAAAAACAATTTTCACTCTCGTTTACTTATTTTTAAGACAAAATATGTAAAATTATTTTTGAGTTTGACTCCAATTCATCAAAACACATGAGCCCCAGACCACTTGCAAGGAATGGTGCAGGAAGCCTCTGATCCGGCAAACCGAGAAATCTCTGCAATTTCATTAGGAATTAATCCAAACTTTTAGCTTATTAGAAGTAAAAGTTCCTTAGGTTGAATTTTCTACAGCATTACTTTTCGTAACAATGACACAAGCCAGTTAAATGAGAATTTCTGTGGGAGATTCATCGACAAGCGTCAATGCCATTCATGCACGCATTCCATACCAACACGTTTATACGTCACTTCCGTCTCGTGACGGTCGGTTTTTCTATGCTGGTCCATTCCGAAGCCTGCGTTAAGTAAGTAACAAGTGCACAAACGTAATAACTCTATTTAATTTGCAGGTTATATTATGGTGTTAATTATATCTAAATGTTATCGTGTTAATTATAACTAAAATATATCTAAAATTAATTTAAGAATACCCAGAGTGTTAATAATATGCCTAAATCGTGTAGTAGTACTGATGAATCAAGTAATGCTTTTAGTAGAAATCAAATAGGGGCAGATGTTCATAAAGTTTCAAGGTAAATTTAATTTAATATTTTTTATTTGTGCGATACGCTAAATTTCTTTTCTAAATCACGTGCTTTCCCCACTCCCTCTCTTCCTCTTTCTCTCTTGTTATATATCAGTTATAAAATTTAAATTTTCCATTGAACATTCAGTATCAGCATCAGAAAGCATCTGGAAACATTAAATTACAAACTCATAAACACACATTTATGTGTTATAAAGAAATTAATCCTCGTAAAAAGCAAAATTGTAAATTCTTCGTGCCGGTGTCAATTGTCCAAAGTTGTTTTATAGAACACCATCAGAAAAATGGAACAATCCGTTTAATCCATTGGTTTTCCATCATGGCTGAAAACTTAAATGATTATAGACGAGAAATGGTTTTATTACATATTCCTTTTAGAAGTGAAGATAACGATGTTCTTGCTGAAAATAAATTCGTTCAACTCTATGAGGACAATAAAGATCTGATTTTAGAATGAAGAAAAGAGTTTGAATCAAATTTATACATTGCCAAAACTCTTAAAATTTGCAGAAAATTGTATAGAGATGCTGAAGATGAAGATGAAGAATTGCAAAATTAGGTCAATGTCATACATGAGACTGACCTTTACGACCACTTTTACTGCATGATCCAATTGCTAACTTTAGCGCTGATCTACGACATGCAGCATTTAGTAAACTTGGTCTTATTGCGAAACAAAGAGAAAATTAGATGGACATTGATCATGATTACTGCAGATCATTTCTCATCTTCGAACTCCAGATCACAAGGTATACCTTTGCTCTCGTTGGCTGCGTTTATAAACGTATTGATACGGAATGCCTTCGTATGCTGTACAGATATAGATTAATCAAAATGTATAAACTAAATATTTCTTCGATAACTGCCTGTATGCCTTTTTTTATCAGTTTTAGTTATAAATTATAAATAAATGATGAGTTTATATATATTTGTACTTTTTATCAATATTATAAATAAATAATTATATAATTTTTTAATGTTTTCTTTCATTTGGGGGAAGGAAGTGGAAGAAGGAGAGAAAGAGAGAGTGATTCTACCATTATACATTTATATTGAAAAGCGTCGTGCGTCCACTCACCGACACACCCGTTTTTTCCCCCAATAAGAAATCAATTTAATGTTTTAAAAATTAGTTTGACCAAGATAAACATAGATTTAAATAAACTATGCATGGAGGAATCAATTTTGCTTTTAAGAAAAAGCATATTAAAAAAAAACCATCAAATGGCCAAATTTAAAAGTCGATTTAATCAGAGAAAAGAAGATGCTTGTAAAAATAAAAACACGCTTAGTCCCCAATATTTTTATGACTTCACTGCAACTATAAAAAACTTCACAATAAAATTTGAAATATGTAACGATAAAGTTAAAGAAATATTTGTATGATTTTGTGTGACTGCACTGTTCCTTTATACCTATTAAATTAAAATGTGCGATGAAATATACGACTACTGGGGTTAAAGGTCAGAACCCTTACAGAAAACTTAATTTGAACCCATAAAAGTGCTATAACATTATTAAATAGCAAAATATTCGAATATATGTGGCCACTTAACAGAGACCTTGCTGCTATGAAATGTAGAAGTTCATCATTCTGGCACATTACCTCAATCAAAAAGCCACAGATCTCTTCTGGGGCCACAGCAACTTTTTGCCAAAATGTGAAGACGAAAAAATTATGAAGAAAAAACCCATGACCGGTTTTATACCCTAGATGGGCGTGGTGCCCTATTTAACTCATTCATTATTTTCAATTATTTGGTCCACCGAAAGGTCTCTTAAAGATTAAAGTGTAAAAAAGAGCTTAAGACATATAAAAACTTAAATCTTTTTACCAACAGATATTATGAGACTCTTATCTTTGAAAACTTCTAGAGTTTATCTCTATAACAAAAAAGTTGTAAGAGATTATGCGTTAAAAAATGTAAAATATGTGTTTCATTAAGTTTCACTTTGTTTTTTATTGCTGCAATCGTTCTTTCGATATTTTTAGTAAGCAAAATCGTTAAAATCCAAACAGCCACAAGCAATCAATTTTATGTAGGAAAATCAGTAATAAAAATCGTGCATGTTCCTCCTAAATTATCTTATTTACTAAATTGTCCACAAAATGGTTTGATTACCCACAAAAGGTTTGGTATAAAGCAAAGTCTTGATAATATGATTGGTAATTACCCAAATTACCCATGCCCAGCCTGACATAATGTAAATATATTGAGGCACGTTAATAGGAGGAATATTTACATTATAAATAAGAAAAGTAGAAGATCAAAGCTAAGGAAATTATTAAAAATAAAATAAAACCGCAAATTAGTACAATTTCTAAAATTAATAACCCTATTTATATCCCTAAGAGTCCAAATGAGAAAACATTCCTTTACACGTATCTCAAGATATAATTAAAAAATTCGTGACATACCTATCTAAATTTAGAAACTTATAAAGTTTAAAGAAAAAAAGGGTAGACAAAAATTCAGTGAAAATAAACCAGAGAAAAGTAGCTTCGAATTTATCTTAATAACATCTAGAATTACATGCTCGAAGGAAATTTTATAGATCTGTAGGCTCCAGCAAAACATATACAAGTTTCTAAATAAATTTATTAAAAATAAAGCCATTTGTGTTACTTCTAGAAATTTAAAATGACACAATTGGACAGTTTATTAAATCTGATTGTCGTCGTATTTATCTTTCTTATTATTCCTCACAAGTAGTTGACACTTAAACGTCATAATTCTTTTAAATTCTATTATTAATTTATTGACCCTCTTTCTTTCTAAATTACCTAAAGATATTCTCGCGTCAGTCACCCCTTACAATCCCAAAAAGTTAATGCCTCATTAATAAAAGATATTTTTGCTATTCATATCCTTTCATAAAATAAGCATAAAAAATTATACACAAAAAAATCGCATGTTTCCCAAGAACAAAATTTGCAATTCAAAGTAGCTGCTGATTTAGCATAAATACATCAAAAAAAAAATATTTTTTTTCCTCCATACAATATTAAAATTCCCCGGGGAAAGCATTTTAAATGTTCGTATAAGTACCACTAAATGGCCATGAATCACTCTCAAAGATGGTATAGAATGGATGAATGTTAAAACAAAGCCCAAAAGAAGCATTTACTAATTATATACAGCGACAGCAAGTCTCTATTTATCTTAAACTTAAAATGTAAAAAGCAAACAAGGTATTCAAATAAAACCAAACGAGGTTAGTTACAAAGGGGAATTTCTTAGTTCGTCCTACGGCTACAAGAGGTCTTTGATTACTTACATGTGGGATTGATTCTGCGACGCCGACCTCACTAAGGGCGGAGGCTGCTGCGGCTGGGTGCAGTTCATCGAGGACATCGTCATGCCGCCGTTGTTGTAATTGTACTGCTGTCGACCTGCTGAAATCATGTTCGGCATCTGACCTCTATTAACATATGACCGGTTGTTCTGCTGATTTAACGCCTGTAATTTGAGCAGAAAATGTTTGTGGATTTAATTAAATTCCCAAATTTCGCCCAATTCATTTATTCGGGTCGAGTAACAAAAATTGCAGGAAAGAATGGTTATAATTGATTTTGATTGTTAACAAATGAAATATTTACAATTTCGATTGGTGTAGGTATAATTGAAAATTTTCTTCGATTTCCGCTGCTATACAATTAATGTTTACTACGATTTATTGAGTTGATTGCAAAAATTAAATGAGCTTATGAATTTCTTCACGATAGGAGGGCGCCATAGTGCTTACGGAAGAGTAAAATTATAATAATATACGATTTCACCTAAAAACGAAACGAGTTTAATAGCTAAATTGCTTAAAAACATGTTCTTAGAAACCTTGATGCATAATTCAGCTATTTATACTAATTACGAATGAATTAAAATAACCATTCATATAGTTAGCTGATGTTAATATAATTTAAGTTAATAAAAATAAAAATTTCATACAGCTATAATTTTTCAAAATATATATTCGATGTAAATATACAAATTTATATCGGAATATAAAGAATGTTTTTTTAGCTTAGATACAGATAGTGATAACTAATAATTTATTTGTTTGCAGTGAGACATACAATATCTATTAAATTTACAATGAATGAAGGAAAACAAAAATTTATAGTTTACAATGTAGATTAGAAAATTGAAAACTGAGTAAATTTTTCAATTTCTGGCACGGTAAATTAAAATCAAAAATTTTATGGTGTAAATTTAACAAATTGGCGATAGATGTGACTGGCTCATGTAGTCCGTAGTTAGTGCGATGGTACGGTATATTTATAATTTTATTGACTCTGAGACCAGGGCGAGGAACAGATATCGTAAACAAAGACAACAGTTCCGAACAGTTACAATCACCGCTCAAAATTTTGGAGCCGAAAACGATCCTGGAGATCATTCGCCTATCTGCTAGTGCTTCCATGGAAATAAGCCTTAAGCGATCTCTGTAAGGGGGTAAGCAAAGAGAGTCAGCCCATGGTAAACCCTTGAGTGCGAATTGCAAAAATCTTCTCTGCACAGCCTCAATGCGGTCAGAATGGATGTTATAAGAAGGCGCCCATACAGGACTTGCGTATTCCAAAATGGGGCGAACGAATGTGGTATAAAGAGTTTTTGTCACGTAAGGATCATCGAAAATTTTAGACCACCTCTTAATAAATCCTAGCACCGAGTTAGCTTTGCTAATAATTATGTTTATGTGCTCGTCAAAGTCAAATTTATAATTAAAAGTAACACCTAGGTCTTTCACCAAGTTTAGTCGTGAAATTTCACTACCATCCGTAAAATATTTGTAACATATTGGAGTTTTACTCCGTGTGAAAGACACCAAAGAACATTTACTGACATTTAATGGCAAATAATTTAAGGCGCACCACCTTGAAAAATTATTTAAGTCATTATTAAGCAGAAGGCAGTCATTAAGACAACGAATAGAGCGAAAAATTTTTCCATCGTCAGCATATAAAAGAATTCTAGAGTGTGATAATTCACTACTCGCGTCATTTATAAACAAAATAAACAGTAGAGGTCCCAAGTGACTGCCCTGTGGAACCCCGGAAGTATTGTGGATAGGTGGTGAGAACACACCGCGAAAAGAAACCAACTGAAAACGATCCCTTAGGTAGGATGATATCCAATCCAAAAAGACCTCAGGGAAGCCGAATTTCGCCAATTTAAGGATCAACGCCTGGTGGCTAATTCTATCAAAGGCTTTACTGAAATCCGTGTAAATGCAGTCAACTTGTCCACCTCGTTCAATCTCATTGATGCAGAAAGATGAAAAGCATAGAAGATTTGAAACAGTTGACCTTCCCTTCACAAACCCGTGCTGGCAATCACTTATTATAGTTTTGCAGTGAAAGTATAAAATATCACAGACAATAGCTTCGAAAAGCTTAGGTAAAGCCGAGAGTTTGGCAATAGGCCTGTAGTTGGATATATCATCCTTAGCTCCTTTCTTATGTAAGGGTATAATATAAGATAATTTCCAGCAATTAGGAAAGACACCAGAAATCATGGATAAGTTAAATAAATAACAGATAACGTTCACCAAGGACAAACCACAAGACTTTAAAACTATTAAAGGAACACCGTCGGGACCGTACGAATATTTAGAGGGCATGTTGTCAAGATATTGTAATATAGTTTTATGGTCAAAATAAAGGTCTTTTGGTTCTAAGGTGCTTCGTCAAATTGTAAAAAGATTGAGGAGCAACGTAATTATCACAGATAAAAGAGGAGCTGAATAGAGCAGAGAAGAAATTGCAAATTCTGGTTGGATCACTGCTGCGCTCACCGTTATAGCAGAAGGAAGCAGGATAACCGTCAGAGCACTTCCTAGAGTTAATGAAACTCCAAAAGCGCTTCGGCTCACTCTTCAAAGAATTTCGCAAATCTGACAAATAAGAAACGTATGCGGCCTCAGATCTTTCGAAGAATTGCTTGTGAAGATTGCAAAACACAAGGAAGTCTTCATCGTTCCTAGTCGTCGAATATTTCCTCCAGGCCCTAGTCTTAGAGTTCCTCAGGCGAATCAATTCCGTATCAAACCATGGCAGGAGCGCATTCGAGTTTTTGTTAAGTGTTATAGGAATACAGGAAAAAAAGGAGGCGGAAAGTATCTCATAAAATTTAGAAGTAGCAACATTAACATCGCTTTCCGTTAACACAGGAGACCAGTCACATCCCGACAGAAAGTCATTCAATTTTGAATAATCAGCTTTTCGAAAATTAAATGAAGTACCAGAAACAGAATCATTAATTATCAGACATTGTGAAATACAAAAATCAATATGAAGAGCTGGATGATGATGCGATTCATTCACTAAAGGCGTAATACATCTGGACAACGCGGTGTGATCGACGTTGGAAGTGAAGACTAAATCAAGAATTTTACCAGAATTATTTGGTTGTGAATTCACTTGTCGAAGATTGCACCCCTGAATACTGTCGAGGAAGAGAAGATCACGTTGTCGGGTAGACGATGCCTCAGATACAGAGAGAAAATCGGTAGATTCCTCCACGCGCCAAACAAGGTGAGGAAGGTTGAAATCACCCACAACAATCAAATCGTCAGAGGGCAGCAGCAGATCTGATACAAACTCCACCCCCTTGCAAAATGACTCATAAAGTCCAATTTGAGAGTTGGGAGGAATGTATGCGTTGATGATGAACAGCCTCATTTTTGGAAAATCCAGGACGACGCACAGACACTCCAGGTCACTCATGTCCGGAATGTCAAATAAAGTAGCCGGATAGCAGTTCCTAACCGCCAAGAGCACCCCACCTCCAACTGGAGCATTAACCTGAGACCGATGACGATCACGACGGAACACCTGAAACTCAGGGCCAAAGAGCTCAGCGTTTAGGATATCTGCAGATAACCAGGTTTCCGTAAGGCAGACAACATCGAAGGTAGAATTTGCAGCAGAAAGATAAAAGCGTTGCAATTTAGAACGCAAGCCCGTTACGTTAGCATAGTGGATACTGAGCGAGCAGATCCGTTTTTTGGCATTTTAGATGAATGGCTACGATGTTTCTGTAGCGGTGCGAACTCCTTTACTATGATGTTGTCTGGCCAGAAGCTCTTGTCCAACAACAAGTAGAAGTAATCCTGGGGGACAAACAATTTAAACGATGAGACGAGCGGAACAAGACCAGCCCGCGCCTTTGAGAAGAGCTTCATACATGAAATTGAATTCCGAGGGATAGCTGAGTTACCATATATGTAGCTAAGTATGTCGTCTACTTTGGTGTCAGGCTCCAGACGAGAAATAAACAGAATTTTCGGCACAACAGCTGCTCTGAGAGTCACTGACCTCTTACATGGTGTTGTTGATGCAGACGCAGCAGCAGCTGATGTAACGGCAGGGACGGCCAGAGCGGTGGGTGACACAGACGCAGCAGCAGACGGCGTAACGGCAGGCCCGGACGGAGCCGTGGGTGACTCAGCTGAGCTGTCCAGTGCCGATACTGCACTCGGAACGATGTTAGCAGATCATAAGTTGGTGACATCATCAATGATAACAACCGAAGGCCCAGCAACTACAGAAGCTGAACGATGCGCTGTGGCAGCAACCGCTGCAGCCTTCGAACGAGTAATTCGTTTGGATGCACTAGATGTCCCAGCCGAGGGCACGGATGAAACCTGCGGTGATGTTCTTCCACCTGCAGCAATAGTAGTTTTAGGGCCGTTCCTCTTCATCAGCGCAGATATTTTTGATGTTGATGGTCGATGCGATCCCAATGTGGAACCGTCTAAACTTTTCAGCTGAATGGAAGGATCGGCGTGTGGCGGTTTAGGAATGAGTGGCAACAGTTTGTCGATTTTCGCGGTTAAATTAGACACAGTCAGGCACAGGTTTTCAACTTGCGAAGCTAAAGTCATACAATTAAGAATTTTACCTTTGAAATCGACACAACCATCACAGAGCCAAACAAAACCATCCAAGTTCTTGATAATATTATAATGTTCATTAGTGATTCCCAGACAGGAGGGATGGAATAATTTTTCACAGAAACCACCACATTTTATCAGGTCATGGAAAACTGTCTTACAGCATTTGTTGCAATTGTCAGTAGCCATGATAAAAATTTAAATTAAGTTCACAATAAAGTCACACAAGAATAATATTAAACTAAACAATGTCAGATTACGGCCACAATAAAAAACAAAAGTCTAAAAACAAATCAAAAATATAGTCTAAAAAAAAAAAATGTGAAAATCCAATGTGATTTAGTATACTCTGGCAAGTAATCGTAAATAGTCTAAAGCTTGAGGAACGGTTAAGAATTATCGAAATTTACTTTGAAAGTTGATCATCGGATCGCGGTTATTCTATCGTAAAATTGTCTTCAAGGACAAGGGTCATTTTTAGCTTAATGAGTTTGTGAGATCAATCCAAAAGAGACTGAGACTGTAAAGACCCCATTACATCCAGAAAAATACATCGTTTGGTGTGATTTACACGCTTCTGGCATCATTGGTCCTTATTTTTTTTTTTTTTTAACCGTGTTACCGAACCATAAATTATGTTTTTTTCTCGAAAATATGAATGATATTGCTACCTGGGGAGATGTGGTTTCAACAGGATGGCGCTACGTGCCATACAGCGACACGAACCATCGATTTATTGAAATAACGATAAATAATCTGGGAAATACATCAAAATGAAGGAATTTATCAAAGAGGTTGCCAAATAGGTGTGTGCATAACTATCTGGTCAAACTCGTTTTAAAGAATTAGGGATAGGATTTTGCCTAAGTTTAATAGCTGAATAGCATAAAACATCTTTATACGAATCCTTGACTTATAACTTAGCTATTTGTTAGTCAAGCTGATTTAGTCAGAAACGTGCAATTCACCACAAAATAAACCAAAATAAATATTCTGTTCTTACTGAATTCAAAACAAAATCACACTAGTTCAGCTATATGCCACTCGGAACGGAATAAAGTTCATGATGGAGATGAAGAAATTGAAATTACGTCGAGTTATTAAAAAAAAAACACACACACACAATTCAATTTCAGAAAACTATTCGCTAAATTAATCGTTTTTGAGTTCGCTCAAAAGTTTTTTACCCCATTAGTCAAAAAATGTCTACTTGAAACCTTAACAAACCAGGAAAGAAATGCGTCATTAATATCATCAAAAGAATACACAACTTCACATCTGTTTTAACAGCAAACAGATTATTTACAAAAGGTAGCAATGACACCATCAAAAATGAACTTAAAAACGAAATAAAACGCGTTTGAATCAAATTACGTCGCTGTCTGGCAATTATTTTATGTGAAAAGCGTTTAATTCAATACACGCAGAGTTCGGCGGGTTGGGTGACTTTTCCACTTGGACATGAACGTGACACGGTCTGGCGGTACCGAACAGTGCAAGTCTGCGAGAAAATGTCCTTATTGTTTGAGCTCTACCGTATCAAATTTCTACTTCTCAAGGGAGGCGAGAATTAAGATTGATTTATTATTATTGACGGCTTTTTTTCTCCTAAATTTTTAGGAAGGAAAACAGAAACGAAATGAGTGTAGTAATTTGAGATGTTTTGTCTTATATCCCCCCAAGGGTGTTTGCGTTCGTTACAATGGTACTTATTATTTGTTCGAGCCATTGTGGGTACAATTAAAAGAAACAATGAAATAAATTCCTGAATCCTGGCTAGATGTGCGGACGATATTTGATGATTTATTTGAAACAAATGTTGTGGCCTACCCAGTTAATTCAGGATTGCAAGAGTCTTGTAAACCTATACAGGGTGTTCAGAGGTGGGAGGTCAATACTGAAGGGGGTGAAAGGTCAGACCGAGACAAGCAAAAAATCGTATGGGTGGGGGGGGGGGCATCTCGCACCGTTTGGCAGTTACAGGGTGATTCGTAAATCAGGATTTTGCCTTATATGGGCACCGCTCTTGTATTTTTATCTTTTTTTCTACGGATCGCAACGGCCCCAAACTGATTTCAAAAAATCACTATTTGGAAGCCCTTTCCAAAAAAGTTTACACCACCCCCCTATCCCCAACCCCTTGGCCACAATCCCCCCTGCAAGTTGAAAAAATTAACTTTTATTTCACGATTTTTCACTTTTCGCCCCACTTTTCTCCCAAATTCATGATATTAACATACCTACTTTTTATTTGTTTTAAGTTGCCTATCTAATTACCTTTCCAATAAGGTACAACATGCCCAGGTAGGAAAAGGATACGAAAATTTATTTACAAAAATCCTTTTACAGAATATCATGATATTTCGAATTTTTAGGAAATTATACTTAAGTTTACTAAAAAATACATTTTGTTCGCTTAAAAACTAATTACAATTAAAACGTTTGTCCTTTAAAAGCTGTTCAAAATGTTCTCCGCTAGTTTCGATGCATGCAAGTAGCGTTCGTTTTATTTCACGTTTGAGGTCTATGGTAGCCAGTCTCTCCCGTATTTTCGTGGCTGCAGTCACAATCCTGGTAACTAATTCTTCTCTGGTGTTGATTGGTCTTGAGTAAACTTCATCTTTCATCATTCCCTATAAGAAAAAGTCCAGTGGAGTAAGGTCCGGTGACCTAGCAGGCCAAGGAATCGGTCCACCTCGTCCAATCCAGCGCTCTGGGTAATGCTCATTCAACCTTGCCCTAACAATGTTCCCAGTATGCGCAGGTGCTCCGTCGAGCTGTAAATAAATTGCGCTTCTGGTGGCCAGGGGGATGTCCTCCAACAGATCCGGAAGGGTATTCTCCAAAAAGTCCGAGTATAGCTGACTATTCAGCACTTGGGGCAAGATGAAGGGTTCTATCAACTGGTTGCCGATGATGCCAGCCCAGACATTGACACTAAATCTTTGTTGGAAAGACCGACACCTTGTCCTATGTGGGTTCACATCTGACCAGGTGTGGAGGTTGTGGAAGTTTGTGATGCCATCCCGGGTGAACTGCGATTCATCCGTCCACAGAATTCGGTCTAGAAACCTTCTGTTTTCAATGTCAGACTCGAACAGCCAAGTGCAGAATTGCAATCGTCCTTCGGAATCTCCTTCCCTAGTGCTTGGACCGGGATATGGTGGTATGGATGTAGTCCCTCTCGGTTCACAACGGTCCAAACTCTCCCTGAAGACAATCCTGACCTTCGTGCGACCTGCCTGATGCTTATTACAGGGCTGTTCCTGACGATGTTGAGGATTTGTTGGTCGGGGTCCGCTGAATCGGCCGATGTTCCTGACCGCGTTTCTGCTCTGGGGGCGGTTACACTTCCGGTTTCTTTTAACCTTCGGAAAGTCCTTGAAAATACCCTTCTGTCGGGTACACGTCGATTCGGGAATCTCCTTTGGTATTGTCGTACGGCCTCACTATCATTTCCGTCTACTAAACCGTACACGTAAATTATATCGGCATACTCGTCAACACTGAATTCTGCCATTTTATCTTAATTTTTTCTATTAAACACCCGGTTTTATCGATTGCTTCTTCAACTGTGGTCAATGTCCTTTCAAACTCACCCATTTTTATACCATAATTCATAGGAGGTATTAGAAACGGAGCGTCAGGATACTTAGGAGTCAATACTGGATATAATAATCTAATAACGCTATTTAACGAGATTACATTTATTATTTTATTACTGTTTTGCTGAAAAAATAAAAATGTATTACCTCTGTTTCCTAAACAAACATTTCCGAACTTGCTGTCATAAAAATTGTTTACTTAACGACATTTTCCATTATGGTGCAATAAAGTAATTAGGTACCTGTGAGGATGTTTTAATTTCAGGACTTTTGCAACCCTTTACTACCTGGGCATGTTGCACCTTTTTGGAAAGGTAATTAGATAGGCAACTTAAAAAAAATAAAAATTAGGTATGTTAATAACATGAATTTCGGAGAAAAGTGGGGCGAAAGGTGAAAAATCGTTAAATAAAAGTTATTTTTTTCAACTTGCAGGGGGGATTGTGGCCAAGGGGTTGGGGATAGGGGGGTGGTGTAAACTTTTTTGGAAAGGGCTTCCAAATAGTGATTTTTTGCAATCAGTTTGGGGCCGCTGCGATGCGTAGAAAAAAAGATAAAAATACAAGAGCGGTTCCCATATAAGGCAAAATCCTGATTTACGAATCACCCTGTAACTGTCAAACGGTGAGAGATGCCCCCCCCCCCCCCACCCATACGATTTTTTGCTTGTCTCGGTCTGACCTTTCACCCCCTTCAGTATTGACCTCCCACCTCTGAACACCCTGTATATTTATTAACTCATGGTTGCAGTATTGCAATAATGACAAGCTTCCCAACTTAAAGCTGAAAATCTGATAATCCTAGACAAAAAGTAAGCACAAAAAATCTTCTCAAATTACGTTGGATTCTAAAACAAAAAAAACAGAAAAACTTGAACATTAAAGAATCATAAAATTTATCTTGTTTACTTTGAGAAATTTTGTTCACCAACCAGGAAGCATTAGTCACACCTATAAATTATAAATTGAAATTTGATATACCCCGATACAATCGATTTATAACTACTGTATAATTAAAACTTGTTACATTTCAGCTCAGATTTCCTTCAAAGCTGTAACATTATGTAGAACAAGAATCTGCATGTCTTTTCATTCATTTAATCTTGTTCCGAATAGAACTAATCAAAACTTGTCCCTCATTGTGGGCGTCTTTCACTTAAGATTGCGTGGGTGTATCGCCTTTTGATATATACAGACATCCACTGTTGGGCATGTTCGGAACTGAAGCAAATCAATAAATGTAAATTGGCGTACGCTACTAGGAAAAAATGTCTTTCACATTTTTATAGGTTGTCTATAGTTTTAGGAGAGACAAAATGTATTTCTAATGTTAAATTTAGTGATATCTTTAAATATGTAGAGACTGATCTAATCGCACTTTAAGTAAATGGTTACAGATACCATTTAGTACATATATGCTAACCTAACAAATTGCTCTGTATTCCGGAAAGACGTTTTATTCGTATACTGCAACTCTTTTAATTATTTTTAAATTTTCAATGTTTCTTCATCCAATTTTCGTTTTTCATGGTACTAGCCTCACGCTAAAAAGGCAAGCTGATTTTATTATTGCGACTTATTTTTGAGTGATTTACAACGAATTGCACGGTTTTTCCCCTGAGAGGTCAACTTTTCACGGACGCAATTGCAATCAAAAAACTGATAATCTTGGGTTTTCTAGTAAAATTGTAGTGTAGTTTTCTTCGTATTTTGGTGACACACAAAATATGGTTGTATTCGCAATCTATATGGCATTCCGTGGTCCCTCAAGGTACAATTTTAGGGCCATTCGTATTCTTCATAAACATAGAATATCTTGCATTGTCTATTTTATGCGAATAATACAAAGGTATTCCGGTGTATACAGTCATCTGTACCATCAGAAATTTATCAATACAAGAAACGTAAATACAAAACTAAACAGATATTAATCATACAATCACTATTTGTTCAATACACCATTTTGTCAGTAAAATTTCGACAGTATTGAGTCATAAATTACTCCCAATTTTAATCATGATGTTATCATTAAACAAAAATCCAGGAAGTCTTTCACCTGTACAAAATCGTATTCAGTAAAAGATATCTTAACCAAATGTTGATTCATCACACAACAGCGCGCAAGTGTATAATATTTGGGGAAAAACCCTAAAATATTCGATTGGAGACAATTTAATTAGAAACAAATATGAAAACATGCGATAAATTCGACAATTCATTAAGGTCACGGCGAAAATCCACAAAGTATATACTTAACACACAACAAAGACAAGAAAGCTGGTAGATTTTTTAATTGCATTCAAGGCCTTGAGAGTGTGAAGACACATACATTCAAGCTCCGCAAATTCTAGCCAATCAAATTTAAGGCCAGCCAATTCACGCAAATTGACGCGGGATGAAATAGAGCGACGCAGCGAATTATAAAGTAACGAAATAAACTATTTAAAAATTCATAGAGCAAATAATACAAACATAATTTTACTTGAATACACCTGTGGTTTAGGGAACACCTTTTTATACTATCATGCATAATTCAGCAGGATGGGAATATGGAGATTGATCGTATTATTGCAGATCAGCCGCAATGTTATGCCTGTTGTACTAATGAATAGTGATCACATTAAAGGTGAACGAGCGCAGGATCAGAGTGGAATTCAGGTTCCTAGCCGCCATTATAATATTGTGTATTATTTGCAATGTTTACAACTTGTAGTTTTCACTGGTTTTGTAGTTTGTTTATTACCAAATTATATTATATATAACAAAACAAATGATACAAGTAGACTAACTAATCAAGGAAAAATCCTCGACAAGTATCAACGTAATGTAAAATATTGACACTTTCCAGAAATTAACGAATTCTTTTCTTTTATGAACTGCACACAGCAAAAGTTCTAAACTAATTCTTGACCGTGAAGAAAGTATTCGATAATCTAAACGTTCTCTAGATCTCATTATCAATATTTGAAAAAAAATCTATCAAAATTAATTCAACAGCTGTCTGGTGACACAGCTGTGAAACTCAGCTTATTAAATCTATAGTTAAAATACGATCGCCTATTGAATTGAAACCTTTAATTGGAGAATTATTCAGCACACCTGTGTTCTTTTTAGCGCATCTTAATAATAACAATGTTTAAAGTTTGTTCTATGTACTATGTATTGTGAATGATTCAATCTATAAATTTGTTGATTTGAAACCTTAACAACTGTAGTTCTTAATATAAATTCCATCTACCTTACTCTCTCAGTTTTCTTCTTACGAGGTGACTAGACGAGATGATTTTTCAAAGCTAAATTACAATGCCTTGGGTATAGTCACGCCATAAGAAAACGACAGAATGCGAATGTGTTTGTAACGCCAAGATAGGTGAAAAAAGCACAACTAATAACAATAGTAATAATAATTTATTAGCTTATTCATACCTTATGGTACTACGTACTATATACTAATAGATTAATTTTTCCCTTCTTATACTCTCTCAAACTCAAAAACAAATCTTTTTTCTATATTTAAAAATGTTAGACCTAAAGTAGTCTTAAGCAAGCATTAAAGATGTTTTTAAATACACAGAGGCAATTCTTAAAAATTGGTTGGCCCACGCCCAATATAAGCGTCTGAAAATTAAATTTCCACTATTTAAGGCTTTAATATAGGCGTCCTGCTAGCTTCGAGTTAATTTTTCTGCCCACCTTGGGTATAAATTCGTCGTGTAGGCCTGCAATCGGTGTGCGATACGCGTCATCAAGACATTTTCATTTATACTCGAGTCGACTGGACAGTACTCGATATAATACTCGAACGTAATTGTTCTAATGAATGTTTGAGAAAACATAAACATGCTACAGAATAATGATATGTCTCCGCAATATGGTACTAGGTACTATAGAATACTTGAACATTAGTACGTGCTAGCACGTACTCAAATCTTTATTCATACGGGCCATTGAATGTCCGAATTATTGAGGTAATTAGTATGAGATTGTAAAAACTGATTCTATTCCAATAGTTTATCAATTATAAATAATCAGTCAATAAGTGAATTTCACCTGTAATCTTATAGAATCTCATCCCTGCCCGGCCAAACCAACAAATTGTAAATTTTCCACAATTCCATATCTCAGACCCACAAACAAAAACTTCCCCGATTTACGTCAGCGTTCTTACAAATGTGAATATTTCGTTAGATGTACGTCATATTTCCATCTAATCTGCATTTCTATATAAAATTTTATTTTAGAATAAAAAAAGACGAAAAAGAGAGGGATAATCTCACGACATCTTCATTTTAAATACATAATCTTCAATCATCAGTCACATAAAGTTCTTATATACACATCATATAGAAATTTTATATAATTTTTTAAATATCCTTTTAATTTTAAGCTATAAATAGAACGACAAAAATTTTTACATCGTTTAAGCTCCAAATTTATTGCTATCGTAAATCATTACCTTTAAGTGAAAGGCACACAACTTTATTTTACTGCAAAAGACTGCGAGATATGCAGCTGGCTAATGAACAGATAAATCGTTGGAGAAGGTATTATATTAAGCTGAACAGCAAACCGGAATTTCTTGTTATAAAACTTTTTTTTAATCTAACTCATCTCTATTCTAAATTTAGAAACACCCTTACTTTCATCCTCTTCGATTGCCTAGCAAGCTATTCAAAAGGTTCAGCCAAACTTAATTGAATTGTGTTTGTTTTTCAGCGTTCATCCATATATGCATAATGTTCAAACAAGAACGTTTAGAGCAAATACAGAGCAGTTTAAATCTCACGCGAAGCCTAACAGCTATTCAGACATTGCAGCAATTCTGCAAATATAAACTCAAATGTTATTTCTTTAAAAAGAGGGGCAGAGCTAAATAATTCAGCTTAATAAAAATAGCAGATGTTTTGCCTATTTATGTTATATTTAATAGAAATCTACGAAAGTGGCTGGGGGTAGTCAAGTCGAAATGATTTTAAATAGCTGAATGACATGTACAGCATTCTTATAGGAATCTTATAATTAATTCAGCTATTTAAAATTGTTTCGATTTTAGAGGTTATATAACCTAGTCAGTAGGTACAAAAATATTAATATTTGGATTTTTCCATTTACTTTCAGTATAACATCTGAGGAATATTTCCGAAAAGTGTCATTCAAATCGTCTCAAAATTTAGAAAACTACGAAAGTTCTGAGAAATATTAGAAATCTAGAACGAACAAAAAGAAGCAATCTTTCACACCTAAACCGTACTGCAGAATTAGCGGCTTATATAGCAGAATGCACTTTTAATTTTGATGAAAACCTTTTTTTAATTAACAAAAGAACGAAAAGTCTTAAAAATTCGTATTTAGATTATTTTAGAAATACTACTCCCTGATCTGCTGTGTTTCCGGCCGATATAAATTGGGAAGCTTACAAAACGATCTTTTTTACCATCAATAAAAGGATAAGAAAAAGTCCTTTAAGGTTTTAAAAAAAAAAAAAAAAAATTAACTCACCTGCGCCGCCGCCCGAAAAATCTGCTCGCTTTGCGGATGACCCAAAATAGGTGGTGCTTGCGTTTGCAAAGACCAATTATTTGTTAAAGCCTAAAACAAAAATTTATCTCAAATTAGAAACGTTTCTCAACAATGTAAAATTCAAGTCTACCTGAATTATCCCACTCTGCGAAGCAGCAACAGCATTCGCATGCATTCTTGGTCCATTGTTTGGATTCTGCACACCCGTTGGATACGAAGGTTTCCTAACTTGTTGCTGTCCGTGTTTGGGGGCATTCTGAGTCGAATTAAAAACCTTTGGCGGTGGAGCACTAGGCTGTCTCGTCCAATGGGCCGAATTCCCTGGTTGCTTAGTAGCAATCAATAGGTTCGAATCAACGACTTTACTCGGCCAGTAATCCTCGAATTCAGTCCCCGTTGGGAAGTAACTTTTAATGTCAGTCAGACTTATAACAGCTACCGATTCACTAGAGAACAGCTCATTTCTAATCCCCTGAACTTTACAACAGAATTTAAGATAGGCTAGATCCCAGCCGGACAGGTAGTCAGCCTTTTGTCTGAGATTCTCCGTTTCCCCCTCAAAATAGAATAGGGGGACAACTTGCTCACCATTTCGCACCGTATAAGGTACAACCGATTCCTTGTTGATGCGAATGAAGCCGCATTTGTCCGAGGGGCTCTTGCTGCCGGTGAGCAATTTCCTATAGCATATATCCAGAAATTGGAAAAATTTTGTGGCGTCACTTAACCTAACGACTAAATCTTTAGTTGTAAATAATTCTCGCCCGAATTGGGCATCACAGTGTTTGTGGTTAATCTCGTTGAGTAGCCGAATTTCAGCCTCTGTTATATAGTAACTTCTGACGCAGGTACAGCTGCTGTAGATGTCCGGATGCAGGTAGCTCAGGTATTTATTGAGCAATTTCATTTCGACCATTCGGACAGCACAGTATTTTTCCGATTGGCGGGCTATGTAGGGAATGTAGATTTTTCCGAAGGTCGCCCAACCGAAGTGTCCCTTCTGAGATTCCTCGTCACAGGTCTTTTTGTCCCCCGCAATGTTATCCGGACTGTTCGACGTCTTGCCGTTCGTGTTCGGCTGGGATTGGCCATTTGTTGCAGCTGCTCCGGCCGCTGTTGAGCCTGCTCCTCCGGCGCCAGAAGCACCTGCTGCACCCCCAGCTCCCGCCGGGGTGGTCGGCTTCTGTTGGCGCGTTAAATAATTCAGTATGTTCGCTTGGCCTCCGACGCCTGGCGGAATATTCTGCCCCGGAGCTGATTGTCTATTTATCATCTGTTGCTGCTGCTGTTGTGCCTGAAGTAGAGAAAAAGGATTGGAGGTTTTAGTCGGATGCAATTCTAGGGACTAGTTTTAAGCTATTTAATATAGAGTTGCCAGGCGTTCGGCTTTAGTTTGGCTTTTTACAGTCGTGTCCAGCTTGTCCAACGTAAGGTTTTTTACAAGCTTTTATTTAACTTCACTTGCTAGTATGTTGAGGTCAAATATTACAATCAAAATTCCGACTAGTTCTAATTAAGCTAGAGCTTTGAAATTTGGCACACGTATATAAGTCCGGTGACAATGCAACACAGTATATTTAATACCATTCTAAATCCAATATGGCGAACGGTCCAAGATGGCGAATTTGAAATAAGGAACCAACTAACTAGATTCACACGAAGCCACAGTATTATTTTAGAAATATTAATTATTTTACTATTTTCTGGGTATTTTGTTATTTATTTAAAAAATTTTGCAAGATTTTGCATTTTAATGAACATCTTTTAGGCTTATAAGTATTACAAATATGAATACTTCTAGATTTTCGTTATTCTTTTAAAAAATCTAAAAATTTTTTAATTTCACTAATTGAAATACCAAAACCAAATAGTAACATATAGCATTAATATCTTTATTTTTTAAGCTTAATGAAAATCTGAAAGACTGAACACCAATCGATATGATCATAATTGTGAAATGATGTCTCTTTATTTATTGTTTTTTAGTTATAAGGTTAATTTTGTGATAAAAACTGTGATTGATTAGTTATAAATAATTAAAAATATCTAAATGTTTTCTCTTTTCTTTTTTATTATTATTAAAAACGGTAGTCCAGGGCCTGGCAACCCTAGTTTCATAAGTCTCTCACATATCAGAAAATTGTCTATCGATTTTACACTCCTGGGGGGGGGGGTGAAATAGAAAAGAATTGTATTATCGAAAACGTGCTCAACTGGGAAGCTTTTAAACCCCCTCGCAAAATTTAATGTTTATATTTTCGGATATAAAAATGAAGCTGTAAACGGAAATCGATTTCAACTAAATTTACTCTGTAATAAATCATCTGTTTTTACAGCAACGCAATCGTATAAAGGATATAAGTTATATAATTTCGTATTTTATATCTTTAAGGTATATGTAGTCAATTACAACCCTAATATATATATAGGCTAACGTTCCAAAGAAAATTCAACCTACATAAGTTCCTGAACCTTTAAACCTTAACTTCCTAATCAGAGTCATTCGTTTTTCTTTTCTGTTCGTCGTTATTCAAGTTTGTTAGTGAAAAAAATGTTAAGGTAAACTAATGTTGTTTCTACTAAATATAAATTCATTGCATCAAGCCTGCAATTGCAAGAAATTCATTTCAAATAAATTACAAGAAATTATTAAGCATAATTTCGAGTAACCTTTTATGCTCAATCGTTCATGCACGTTTGATACGAATGATTGAGCACGAGCGATGAAATCTCGCACTTTCTCGAGCGTTTGCATAGAATTTGTTGTAACTTGCGGTCGAGTTTCTTGTATGAATATCATGCGTAGGATAAAGCCACAAATTACAAAATTTTAAACAGTTGTAATACTATTCTATACAAATAATTTTACAAGTATGTAATATAATACTATATCGAAAAAGAGTGCAGACGAGAAAGAACTTTATTATAAATTCAAAAATTTACGAACTTTTTATTAAGTTCCGCCCTAGTGCCCTCATTCGTGTATATAAAAGAAGTTACTTTCTAAAATTCCGACAAGTCACTACAAAAATTGCTTTTCCTTTAATTAACAAGTTATGGGATATTAAATTGTTGTAATTATTACGTGAAAGTAAAATTTGTTAAAGAAAGTTGTGATTTTCTCAATTATCCTTTTCTTTTGAAAATTCGAATTAAATTAAATATTTGGGGAGAGTACTATCAGAAACGCATTTTTTACTTATGTAATCAAAACTTTGCGAAAAATTTGCTAACTGTTATAGAATGCATAATATTAGAACCCAGGATGTGATGCAACAAAATAATGAAAAAGTTACCCATAGCTAGTTATTTGAAAATTGATTTAAATTAGCCTTTCGATACGATCAAAATGCCGGTCGATATCAATTTTGTGGAATTCAAAAATTCAGTATTCGTTGAGATGTCGCACAATCAATTACATTTTAGTTCTTGTATTTGATTTTAAAATATAAAGAAAAATTGCATAAATATAGTTTTTTTTATGGATTAAATCTAATACAATTACCAAGCAGTATGAAATTTAATAAATCTTATGAATGAACTTTTAAACCTTTTTAATGAGACCAGTAAAGAGACATAAATTGAGGGAAAAATGTAAATAAAATATTGTTACATTATTTCCTAAATACCTTAAAATCGTGTTAGGCATAAATTTTATATTTTTTAAAGCTCGCCGAAGTAATATTATTTAATAGAAAAACTGCACTCATATTAATAGATTTAAAAAGATTAAAAGTATACAACATAAAAGGAAAATTACGCCAAAACTAGCGACAAATTAGAAGGACACGTGGCGAACCTAACAAAATACCAAACCAGTCGCAAAAAGATCAACAGAAATTATTGTTTCAGTCAGTGGTGGACAGAGGCTAATTTTTTATGTTCGGCTCTAAAAATCATATTCTATTTATAAAGAAATACACTTACAAATTATACAACATGTTTAATTAATTTTTTTTATGGTGATTTCTTCGAGCTATCCGACATTTATCATATGTTATAAAACTAAAGATCATTCAGAAACAACCTAAATATAAACTAAAATTAATCCCTGGAAAAAAAAAAATCAATTTCCTTTTTACACGATTCCATTCGTACTCATGAGCACTGTAGTGGAAGCAGCTAAGACCCTAAAGGGATCGATTAAGGTCAGTGATCTTGTATTTTTTGCACATATTTTTTCCGAACGTGTTCGTTTCAGTCTGCCTTAAGAAATAAAGCTATAAAAATGGAAGACGAATTTAGGGCGGAGTCTATTGTTTGTAAGTAATTTTGTCATACTATTGGCATTTTAATTATTACGAGGGATGGTCTAAAAGTAATGATAATGGTCACTAAAATAACGTATGTGGTTTAAAAATTAAATGTATTTTTGTACATAGCCTCCTAACAAATCAATGCACTTAGTCCACTTTTTTCTAACCCCGAATGCCCTTCGAAAAATATTCTTTATGTTGATCCTTGCAAAATGCCTCTGCCTCGCTATCGTCTTCAAATTTCTTTCGGATTGTTTTTTAGCTAAGGAAAGAGAGAGGTAGAAGTCACTGGGATTAGATCGAGCATTTCGAAGCTTTCTTCACGGATGACAGCCATCGCAACTTCGGTCTTGTGAGCGAATGCGTTGGTGGAACAAAACTACCGCTCGCAATTTTATTTATTTATTTATTTATTTATTCAACTTCATCAAGTACTGATTACTACAGAATATGATTACAATCCAGAATAAAAAGCGAAAGTAACCTTAACTAAGCCGATTTCTTATTTGTTTTTTAGAAAGATTAAAGTCAATATTAGAATAGTTCCGATTAAAGAGACGTGACATTGACGAAGTCGGCTCATGCATACCGTAATTCGTGCTATGATGTGCTACATGGAAGAAGTTGTGTGTAGTATATATAATAGAATTATATAAAATATTAAAGGATTATAATATGTAAGAATAGTTTAGTAGCTAACACATAAATATCACATATTAGTTATCACAGAACAGTTATCACAGACCAGTTATCCCAGAACAAGTAGAAGAGCAGTAGGCTAACTATGCAACTAACTAATCTAAGGCAGTCTAGCTCGAGTCGTGATGCTGTAAAGAAGTCTGGCTAAAATCAATATATTAATTTAAGTAAATCTGCTGAGTATTTTTTCAATTTACAAGCCCTTTAACAACACTACATGGCGACGAGGAAAAAACGTTAAAAATAAATTGTTTGGAAAAGTGCAGAGGAATCTACAGACGAGATTGTGAAAGTGTACCAGTCGGAATGTGGAAAAGCTAAAGGACAAATTCATGTGGAGTGGACAGCCACAACAGCTAAAAATGGAAATGGACATACAAAAACTAAATGGCAGCAATAAAGCAATAAATTAAAGCAAGTAAGTCAAATTATATGGGAATTGTGAAACGGAAAACGATAGTGGAAAAGCGACCACGAGGAAGACCGCCTAAAACGAGGTTAATAACGGTACCACTAATGGATTATCTAAAGAAAGTAGATAAGCTCGAGCTGGACGGGAATATCTCACAAAATTGGAGAATATTCAAACAGAATTTTAATTACTTTTATATAGCAGCGGAATTATCAAAAAAATCTGATGCAGTCCAAGCGGCGATATTTCTAAATGCAGTAGGCCCAGAGGCAGCTGAATTGTTCAACAGTTTTGATTTGGATGAAGAGAAGAAGAAGTCCTATAAAGAAGTTGTAGCAGCATTTGAAACATTTTGTAAGCCCAAATCGAATGAGGTCTATGCTTCCTTCGTGTTCCATAATCGGAACCAGGCATCCTCGGAACCCTTCGACACCTGGCTGATGGATTTAAAAAAACTAATTAAGGAATGTGAATTTGGAGATCAGGCACAAGAAAATAGAATGCTGAGAGATCGTCTCATTCTTGGAACAGCAGATAAGAACCTGCAGAAAAAATTACTGGAGACCGATGCTCTAACGGCGGACAAAGTGGTCGAAATGGCAAGGTCAGCGGA
The DNA here is from genome assembly GCA_949715965.1 of Dysmachus trigonus. Classification (NCBI taxonomy): domain Eukaryota; kingdom Metazoa; phylum Arthropoda; class Insecta; order Diptera; family Asilidae; genus Dysmachus; species Dysmachus trigonus. The sequence continues at coordinate 27,740,028 of OX454323.1, read as the reverse complement.
GGCTACCAAAAAGCAGTCAGAAAACCTACAAACCAACAAATTATCGGCGACTCGGGAAATGGAAGCTCATGCGGTCAACACGAAGAGGGCAACGACAAGTTCTACAGAGACAAGACAGCGAACACCATCACATTATAAAGATAAGTTTAAGAACCCCCAAAATATTTCTAACAAATTTAACAATAAGATGAACAACAGTACTAACAGTAAACATAATAATTTCAGGGACCAAAAATCAAATATAAACTCATACATTAAAAATTGTAAATATTGTTTAAGAGACCATGCAAAGGGAAGATGCCCGGCGTACGGGAAAAAATGTCAAACATGTGGAAAAGAAAACCACTTTACAAGTGCATGCATGAAAAGAAAAGTTAACGAGGTAATCGGCACTGAGGTAGGTCACGATGTTTTATTTATTGATACGATTGGAAATTTGAACAAAAACCAGAAAAATAAATCGTGGGTAGAAAATATTAACGTAAATAATAAAATCATTAAATTCAAACTAGACACTGGCGCCGACGTAAATGTGCTCCCAATCCAATTTACTTCAGCGATGACCGGTGTCAAGTACAAAGAAAAATCAATTATATTAGAAAGCTATACAGGCTCTGAGATTAAGGTCAAAGGTGTCGCTCTGTTAAAATGTAGAGTAAATGGAAAGATATCAGAACAAGAATTTGCTATAGTGGAAAATGGAACAGTCCCATTGTTGGGCCTTAAAAGCTGTGTAGAACTAGGTTTGGTTAGTAGGGTATACACATTGAAACATGATTATAATTTCAATTCCAAGGAAGACCTTTTTATAAAATATACTAAAGCATTCGAGGGTCTAGGAGAATTTCCAGAAAAGTACAAGATTACTTTAAAAGAAGATGCGGTTCCTGTAGCTAAGCCTGCACGTAGAGTTCCCTTAGCACTTCTTCCATCCCTAAAAAAGGAATTAGAGCAATTATGTCAAAGGGGTATAATTAAAAAATCTCAAGAACCGTCAGAATGGACGTCGAATTTGGTAATCGTGGAGAAAAAAAATAAAAATTTGAGATTGTGTCTGGATCCTAAATATTTAAATCAGGCTATAGTTAGTGCTCCGCACATTATTCCAACATTCGATGAGTTATCTACAAAGTTAGTTGGGATGAAATATTTCACAGTCTTGGACCTTAAAGAAGGTTATTATCAAGTTAAACTAGAGAATGAGTCATGTAAATTATGTACTTTTGCAACCCCATTTGGATGCTACAGATTTCAAAGATTGCCGTTTGGTATCAAATCTGCCCCTGAAGCTTTTCAACAGCTAAATGAAAAAAATTTTGCAGATTTGCAGGGAGTCGTAGTGTACATCGACGATATTTTAGTAGGTGGAAAAAACATACAAGAGCACGATAATAATCTGGAGCAAGTAATGAGAAGAGCTCTGGAAAGAAATGTGAAATTTAATAAGGAAAAAACTCAATTTAGGCAAAACAAAGTATCCTATTTAGGTCATATTATTTCCTCCGAAGGAATCCAAATAGATCCGGAGCGAATGCAGGCGATTAGGGAATTAGCGGTACCTAAGGATAAAAAGCAATTGCAAAGCATTTTAGGACTAATTAATTATTTGCGTCCGTTTATACCAGGGCTATCGGAAATTTCACAGCCTTTGCGTGAATTGCTTAAGGAGAGGACAATATTCCGATGGGGCATTGCGCAGGCTAAATGCTTTGCTGAAATTAAGCGAAGAGTAATTGAAGCGCCGGCGCTACAACCATTCGATATTACTAAAGAAATTGTCATTCAGTGCGATGCGTCAAAATCAGGACTTGGTTGTTGTCTGATGCAGAATAACAAGCCAGTTAGTTTTGCTTCTCGAAGCATGACACCAGCAGAAATCAATTATGGGCAGATTGACAAAGAGCTATTAGCGATAGTATTTGCATGTAACAAATACCACAAATTAATATACGGACGTCCATTGACGGTGATAACGGACCATAAACCCCTACTCGGAATTATAAATAAAGAGGTAGGACAAATAGCTGCACCTAGGTTGCAACGCATGAAATTACGACTAGTAAAATATGATATAACGCTGAAATATAAACCTGGAAAAGACTTAATCATACCCGATTTATTATCCCGAAATTTTCCCATAAAAGAAAGCAAACCGGAAATAGAAGATCTTAATGAAGTGGTGCATAGCATAAACGTAAGTGAGGAAAAGAAAAGAAAATTTCAAACCGAAACAAAGAAAGATACAGTTCTAGGAGAGTTGTTGAAAGTGATCAAAAGTGGTTGGCCTAATAGCAAAACACAGCTACAGGAAAACATAAAATACTTCTGGAGATTTCGTCATAATCTATATGTTGAAGAAGATATAATCTTTTTAGAAAATCGCGTACTGGTACCTGCTTCACTTAGATCGGGTGTACTTAAATTGCTACATGAGCCCCACCTCGGCATAGTCAAAACCAAGCAAAGAGCTAGATCACTTGTCTATTGGCCTGGGATTGATGACGAAATCGAAAATTTAATTGCTAAGTGTTTAACGTGTCAAAAATATCGACATTCAAATGCAAATGAGCCGATGATTCCTCATGAAATCCCTGAAATCCCCTACTTCAAGATAGGTCTGGATGTTATGGAAATAAATGGAATTTCCTACCTAGTCATAGTTGATTATTTTACTAAATATCTGGATGTAGTTGAGTTATACAAAAAAACAGCGGAAGCAATAATAAGTAAGCTAAAGAATTCATTTTCCGTTCATGGCATCCCACGAGTGATAGTGGCAGACAATATGCCATTTAATTCATTTAAGTTTCGAGAATTTGCAAAAACATTAGACATTGAAATAAACACTTCGAGCCCGCACTACCCTAGATCAAATGGATTAGCGGAAAAGGGCGTTCAAATTGCGAAAATGCTCATCCGTAAAACGAAAGACGAAAAACTTGAACTATGGAGAACCCTGTTAAATTATAGAAATACTCCAATAAAAGGTTCTAATGTTTCCCCGGCTGAACTTCTGTTCGGTAGGAAATGTAGGACACTCTTACCTGAAAAGCTAAAATTGTATCAAAAAGATAAATTTTCGGAAATGAAGAGTCTATTAGAAAGGAATTCGATAAGAAATAAGAAATATTTTGATAGGAATACTAAGAAAAAACCAAACTACACGGTACATTCTGATGTTTGGGTCTTAGAGGGGAAGGTATGGGAAAAAGGAAAAATAATCAAGAAGGATAAAGCACCGAGGTCATACTGGATTAAATTGGAAAATGGGACAGTAGTAAGAAGAAATTCAAAATTTATAAGATACCGGATGACATAACCACTTATTTTCATTTAAATTCCTCTAAAGTTCACCGAGATAAAATGTCTTATAGTACATCTCATACCAATTATATATTCTTTGCAGTTCCGGATAATTGCTTTTAAAATAACATTGTTGTAATAAAACTTGTTTGCTTTATAAAAGTACGAAAAGCAGAAATCATTGTTCTTTACTGACAATTATAAATACAAGCGATAACTACTTAAATTTAATGAAAACGTTAAAATGATAAACTATTTCATTACTCGTACATAAATTTGTGAATTAAAAATTTATTATAATAAAATATATAAATAATTTAAAAGTTAAAAAAAAAAAAAATAAATAAAAATAATAATAATAGTCAATGCAAGCACTTGTAAAGAAATATTAATACTGATTGATAGAAATTGAACTATATATAAATATGATAAGAATTTCAAGCATAATCGAAGTATTGTGATAGCACCCGTTCAAGAAGGAAGGAATTGAAATACAGACATAAATTGTAATAAATTACCATGAGATAATTTGAAGTTGTTATAGTACTAGTATTAACCTGTAGAATAATTGTGTATACAAAGATGAATTCAAAGTAAAAGGGGAAGGTGTAGTATATATAATAGAATTATATAAAATATTAAAGGATTATAATATGTAAGAATAGTTTAGTAGCTAACACATAAATATCACATATTAGTTATCACAGAACAGTTATCACAGACCAGTTATCCCAGAACAAGTAGAAGAGCAGTAGGCTAACTATGCAACTAACTAATCTAAGGCAGTCTAGCTCGAGTCGTGATGCTGTAAAGAAGTCTGGCTAAAATCAATATATTAATTTAAGTAAATCTGCTGAGTATTTTTTCAATTTACAAGCCCTTTAACAACACTACATTGTGATTCCTCAAAGAGCGGGAAGGAACAGAGACCTTAAACATATCAAGCAATTCAGGGGAATTTATTGTGCCCTGTATGCAGTCAAAAGCCAAGACAGTTCTGGAGACATCACGCCTAGCCTCGAGGGAAAGGAGAGGAAATAGCTTTAGCCTGTCAGCGTATGGCGGAAGGGCAAAAGGATCAATCCAGTTAAGACCTCGAAGAGCGAAGCGTATAAATCTTCGCTGGACGGTCTCAACACGATCAATGTGGACGGTGTAAAAAGGGGACCAGACAGGGCTAGCATACTCAAGGATGGGGCGAACGAAGGTACAAAAAGAACCTTTGTTATATGCGGATCATTAAATTCCTTTGACCATCTCTTGACAAATCCCAAGGTAGCATTGGCCTTAGCGACAATAGCGTTAATATGATCGTCAAATGACATAACAGTATTAAGTACAACCCCCAAATCTTTGGCTTTGTCAAGACGAGATAATGAGCTACCAGCTAAACTATATAAAAAAAGAAGAGGGCTCTTTTTACGAGCAAACGTCATTGTGGTGCACTTCCCTACGTTAAGAGGGAGGCAGTTAATAGAGCACCAATTAAAGAAGTTATCTAAATCAGAGTTTAAAATTTCACAATCCCTTTCACCAGAAATCAGGCGAAATATTTTGGCATCGTCAGCATAACATAGGATCTTAGAGTTATTTAAGATCAAAGATACATCATTGATGTAAATTATAAATAGAAGAGGACCCAGATGGCTACCCTGAGGGACACCAGAAGTGGTATTTATTACGTCAGATAAAGCTCCGCGAAATTTAACTCGCTGCGTACGATCGGACAAGTAAGAACTTAGCCAATTCACAAAACTAGAGGGGAAGCCCAGAACAAATAACTTATAAATAAGAATATTGTGATTTATTTTGTCGAACGCTTTACTAAAATCAGTGAAAATGCAATCAACCTGCATACCTGCTTCAATAGCAGATATGCAAAAATTCGTAAACTCCAACAAATTTGTGGTGGTAGATTTCCCCTTCATAAAACCATGTTGAAATGAGCCGAGGAAAGGTTTACAGTGAAAATACAGAGTATCACAGATTGCAGCCTCAAACAATTTAGCAAAAGAACACAAATTAGCAATAGGGCGATAATTAGATATATCACACTTATTACCAGACTTGTGCAGAGGCAGTATCACTGAAAGCTTCCACTGTTTTGGAAAGGCACCGTTAGATAAAGATAAATTAAATAAATAACACAACACAGAGACAAGGGACGGACTACACATTTTGATAAAAGATGCAGGGATACCATCTGGACCGACTGAGAAACTATCAGCCATATCAGAGATACATTTAAAAAGAAACTCTTCGTCTAAAATCAGGTCCTTGGCCTGAAGAGAAGTTTGCGGAAGCTTCGTCAAGTGGGTAAAATCATTAGTATTAATATCACAGCGAGTATCACAAAATGCTGTTTTGAAAAATTCACCAAAAAGATTGGCAGTTTCCAAAGGGTCTGCACTATAATTGTCGCCAAGATTCAATGAAGAAGGGTAACCGTCAGAATTACGTTTGGAGTTGATGAATCTCCAAAACTGTCTGGGCTCATTGCGCAAGGCAGACCGCATGTCAAGAAGATACTCGTTATAAGATACCTCCAAACATGATGTAAACTCTGTACGCAAATTGCAATAAAACTCAAAATCGGAATCACTCCTCGAGGAGCAGAACCTCTTCCATGCCTTATTTTTTAAGTTTTTCAAGTGTTTTATTGACCGATTAACCCATGGTTGGAATGCTGAAGAGCTCCTAACGGGAGCAAGAGAGACAATTTAGAAAAATCGGCCTTTTTAAAGTTATAACAAAAGCATTCAGTAGATGAGATGGACTGAATCACAGGATCAAAAAAAAGAACCAGCTGAAGTGCAGGATGATGCGAAGTCTCAGGAACCAAAGGGGCCACCGACTCCGACTGTTCGTTTTCAAATCAATATATCTCCCACAAATGACGCGCTATTTCTATGATTTTTTAATGCTTAACTAATGAAGATATGATGACCCAAATCAGTTTTTTTCTTTTCATTCTGTGCATTAGATGCTTCCTTTTTAGCGTCGGAAACATTAAAGTGGACTCCAGCCGACATAAAATGCCTTTGCATGAATATGAGCCGGTTTGATACTACACAAAAAATAAAGCATGGGAAGAGATTGCTGCAGATAATAATATAATATAATAATCTTCATTCACCTTACTATCATTTGCGAAAAAAAGTCCCATGCCTGAATAATTAAAAGCATCAACATTTACCATACTTATATTTATTAAGTTTTAGATTAAAGTAAAGTAAAAACTGCCTAAATTACATTTCGGAAAGATCATCCGCAGCGTTCCTTTGTTCATTCTGTTCCGAATATTCCGTTCCCTGGAAAGCATAAAGAAACGTACACACGTACGTAAAGATGGATCGCTCAATCTCCTGCCACAGGCGCCGGCCAATTTGACAGGCAGGTTGGTGCCACAGTGGGACGAGAGAAGTTGTTTATATTTAACGCTATACACTGTCTACTTTTTTCGCATAGTGAGGATAACAAGGATTCAATAGGACAGGATCTGTAAATGAGGCCGCCGGCCAGCATTAATTTTTGTTTGGATTTAGATGCGATCGAAATTATTCCTGTATTATCTAAATTTATACGAAGAAATTATTCATTATTATCATAATCCTAAAACAGTCAGTTAGTTGTTTTCATTAAATTAAGAAGGTAGGATTTTAGAAATCATTATTTAAGATTTTTCAACGTACTTGTTAATAAATAAAATGTGGTTTTAAGAGTTAAAAGTGGAAAATAAGCAAAAATTCATTCGTGCAACCATCCTGCCAGAATGCGAAAGGAAGAGAATAGAAAATCATAGAGGCGACAATTCTTCGTTTGTTCCACAAGTAGTTTATTTACTTCTCTGCTATGGCAGTGCCTTTTATTATTAATTATTACCGCATCAAATACGAAAGTCGTATCGGGTTCATATTCGTATAGTATTTGCTGATTTAATTAGAACTTTTTGGGAAGGAACTGAGTTTTAAACCTAATGATATGATTGGTAAAGAAAATAATTTTATTTTGAGAAATATTTTATGTTTGGTAGCATGTGTTTAATTAAACTGAAGTAATAATCCACCTACAATACGAAATACGAGAGATAGGTAGTGGGAAGATAGATGGTAAAATTCGGAACCTTATGTTACAATCATCTCTGTAAAATGTTAAAAGGATGCTCTGGAGGTCTCAATGGAACGCCGGACACTAAAAATAAAGGGACCAGATCCAGAATCTCATTTTCTGGCTACATCTGATTGAGTTGACACACGTATGAATAAGAGAAAAAAAAAACTTAAAAGCGTCCCATCGCACTTTGCTCCTATTAAGCGTGCGCAGATTTGACGCGCTTGAGCGCTTTAAAGTTTTAAAAATTCTAACTTAACTAACCTAAGATGACGTTTAGGCTTTTACAAGCCGAAAGCTTATCATTACTCAAGTTAATCTCGCTCTTAAATTCGAAATTAATTCGGAATTAAAATTAATTCAAGATTTGACTTTTAAAAAAAAATTTTTATTCCGGGATTAAATGACTTTAAATCCAATTTGATGAATTCAATTTAGCCAGGATTATATTAATTATAAGCTTGATGGATTCACGAGACAAGAGTACATAATTGACAAACTTTTTGTTTTTAATGTGAATAGAAATCGGGGGGCTGTTTACATTGATAAATACAGCGCGTAACCGACTGATTGCAATGATAATTGTAAAAAATCAATCTTGGACTGTATGTTGAAAGAGAAGTTTGATGTTTGATTTGCGTCATTGTGTTTTAGTAGCGATTACAATCTGGTCGCCTTGTAAAACATATCCAAAGCCAGATAAGCTTGACAGTAATCCCAAAAAGCGGGAAAATTATATTATGGGCCTAGAGGCTCTATCAAAGCTTCGATTCTGATAAAACTTGACCGGTGTGATAAGAAGTTCAAGGGAAGTTGAATTATCCCCCTCCACCGTGTAAATTCCCAACAAATATATCATTCTGACCCTTCACCCCCCAGAAAGGGGAATGAAGGAATCTTTTACAATTCTCTTGCAGCAAATACTCTACACGTTTTTTTTTTTTTTTTTTTTTTACCTGCTTGGCCATTGCTGCCTTCTGGGCTTCGAGCATTTTAGCAGCGAGCTCTTGAATTTCAGCCTCGTCATGGCGCTCCTGTTTGACAGTGACAGTGGACAATGTGGTGCCAGCAGGAAGGGATGTAACATGACTGGTAGAGGGGGCCGATGTCACCGAAGTGATGGTTAAAGATGGTGCAGCCGCCACTGAAGATGACATCTCTGAAACGTTATCAGATTACAACACAACAGCTTTACTCCTTTTCGGTGGGGACACTTTTATTTTTATTTATTTTCTTTTAAAGAAAAATGCTCTTTGGGTAAGCTTTTACATTTTTCTAATGCTAATTGACACACTCTCAAATGGTGAGGACCACTGTATCCATGTTCAGTGAAATCCTCGGGCACTGATTTATTTTTCTCGGGTGTTTTTTATTTTACTTTTCAAATGGTAATCCTCTTTTTATCCTTGAACAGAAATACACAATTTTTCTTTTAAAACAACACTGGGAATCCTCCTCGTCAGTGGTCCCTTTTTTAATTTTTCACTTATTCACTTCATGGGGGCCACTAGGGGCCAGGGTATCGTATCATTTAAGAATTTTCACTGTAATCGCTTGCCCTCTCACTGGTCGAATTGTAATCCAATTTTTGTTGTTAAGATGTTCCTCTTCCTTCTTAAGTGATTTAACAAAAAAAAAAAAAATTACTCTAGAACTGTGCCCTAGAGGGCGATTTTCGTGTACACATCATTTGCTGCTGCTGTATCAGGACGCATTAAAATCAATTTTTGGACCGTTTCAGTACCGTTACTCGGTTAATTTCCACGACCCAATCCGACCATCAATTGACATTGTCCGCATTTAATTAATTATTTTAAAATTTTTATGCAAAAAGTAACGGCTTACGTTGTTTTCTATGTTTAGCCGATAAAAACAAAACAAAAAAAATAAAACCAATCGTTGGATTGCGCTCCCTTTGCCAACAAATTTTTCTATTATTTATATTAGTTTTCTTATTTATATTATATTATAATCCTTTTTTCTAGATTTTCTCCTTTTTGGGGTACAAAACGTTGCAACTGTCCGCCTTTCGTCCCGCACAGTGTTGCCGCGCGCACGTAAGTGTGATCGTCACTGATGCCGTCGCTCGTCGGTGTAAGGAAAAGCCCCAAACGAGGCGACTTTGTTGTTGTTGGCTGGTGCCTCTCAAGTCTCTACACCGACGTGTTTTATGTTTTTTTTCTTCTTCTCATACTTTTTTTTTGTACACAACATTTTTTCCTTGGGCAGTATATAGGCGGCAGTCTCCGACAGGGCCCCGATAAATTCATCCTCATTTTCCTTCACCTGTGAGTCATACAACACTCCCAAACGCGAGCCGTATTCGTACACGGGGCGGCGTACACTTTCACGAATCCGACGATATGTTTTATATACTCGGGGCCGCCTTTTGTGTGTTGTATGTGTTTTGTGCCTTCTAATCGAAAAAGCGCTCTCTGGGGGTTATTTACTCCGGTCCCCTGTATGCGGGCAATCGCCTCGATACATATATATATATAGCCCAAATCCAAGCTGGATGTGTTTTTGTGTATATGTGTTCTTATATACTCGCCCCATTGCAACAAAAATATATACATACTATAAACAGTACGCACGCTAAGAATGCGGTGTGCGGTGTGTGGTGATGCGGTTGTGTGCGACGGTTTTTTGGAACGGTGCGGGGCCCCGAAGAATTTATAATTACGTGCTAGGGGCCTTCCGGGAAATGTGCGTTTTGAATGGAAATCCTCGTTCTCTTCTTTTTTTTTGTTATTGCTTTTGCGTGCGTGTCAGCGCGCGCGTAACGGACAAAAGCAAAAACGCCAAAAATTAAGAGCGGAACGGTGGCGACTACGGCGACGATAATGACGACACAGTCGCCGCCCTCTGTGCAGCAGGATTAAGATTAGCAGCGGCGAGCTGTACCGCGCGACACATAATCAGATTTTAATAACTGACTAACTGATCGCTATCCGGCGAAAGCTCCTCTCTCGCGTGACAATTTCAAGTGTGCCCATGCCGCCGCCGTCGTCACAGCGCTTGTTGCCTTGCCGGAGGCCTCGAGCGAGGTGTGCAGATAAAAGCTCACGCCGCGCTGGGGGATGATGGCGATGGACTGGACACAGAGGAGCACCCCTGCTCCATACCTGGGCATCCCGTCCTGCCCACCTACCCTCCTACTGCGGCGCTCTGTAGGCGGAAAGTACATCGAACTTTTTCGGGCTAGTTCATTGCGTTCACTCGTTTGCATATAATTTTTTGCTGATGCTTTTTAATCAGTTGTCGATTTTAATCGTGTTTCAAGAAGGCGCTCGGGGCTTTCTGTTTTTAACGATTTCTTGTTTTGTTGCCGCCTGCTTAAGAATTATATTGAGCGAAAAACGGGAGGCTGCAGTCCGTGATAAGGGGGCACCTTGGATTGGTTGCCAAGTGCAATCCGTACAGGGTATAAAAATAGTTATCTATATTTATAGTATAATAAAATGATAACTAGCGTTGTGTCAGTGTGAGAATTACACAAAAACTACTGGACAGATTTTAATGGAATTTTGCCGTTTTATGCCTTAGAGGCTTGGTCATTATCTCCAATTAGAATTATCACGATATTCCGAATGGAAGTTAAGATATTAAAGATATTTATTTATCTATATCTTTAAACCTATACATATAATAAAAATGTAACCGAGTCGTGCCTGTGAACACATCGCACAAAATCTATTGGACGAATTTTAAGAAAATTGGCATAATTATAGTTTATGTCCTGGGATAAAATTTAGGATATTAATTTTCCTAATAAGGCGGCCTTAATAGCTCAGTTGGTAGCGTGACGGGTCGGCGGCGAGGTATCAGAGCGCTAGAGGTTGTGGGTTCAATTCCCACCAGAAACCCTGGTCACAAGAAGTTGGTATCACATTGGACTTATAATGGTCTAATGCCCTAGACAGACGGCACATATTAATTACTAATAACTAATTTAGGTGCTGTCTGTCATAAGCTTATCGTCATTATGGTCGCTAAATGACGAGAAACTTGATCATTTATGAATTGCTAAATAACCATAGTTTTTTGATCATTTATATCTAACATTAACATTACTTTGCGCTATCCATTACAAAGAACAAAAAAAGAAAAGCACAAGGACTATTGAATAATTGACAGCTGATAAATGATGATTAAGAAATGGCTGTATGTCACCACTTCATTAATTAATAATTAGTGCTACATGAGTAATTATATAATTATTAATTTATTGCGCTGTCTGTCTAGTGTATAAGACTGTCTTCCAACAGCCACATCAATCTAACATCTTGTTCTGGAATTCTTTTTTGCTATCTGTCTGTCTTCAGAATTCTGGACTGACTTAGATGACTATTATTTTGGTGAAATTTAATAATCTTAATATTCGATAATATTTTATACACGCCAATACAATACTACTTTGGCAATATTTAATCTGCCATTGGCATCAACAATTTTGTTAAACTACATATAGGTATTTTCAGTATTGGCTTACCTCTAGCGTCATATTCACAACACTTGGAAGCTCTGGTTGTGAACGTTTTAATCCACACATTTTGTCCTAACTTTTCAAATTCCATAAGCCTTAACAAACAATGTGCAAACACTACAAGAATTTAAGCCAAGTGTATTAACTTATACTGCAAGCGAACTGGACTTGTGTTTTCCCCCACCAACTTAATCCTCTTATCAGTATATACTTGTTGGCAGAAACCATAAATTCTTATATACTCTCTACATAGCACAAAGAGCCGTGACTCATCTTTCCCTCATCTACAAACCAAACATCCGGTCGTAATTATAAGAACTTTTATCGCCATGCCCCCTACTAGTCTCGAGGTCAAACATTTTATAGTTAAGATATATATTTTTAATTGGAGGAAATAATTGTTTTCTTATTATTCTTTTCAATATGGCAGATAGATTTACTTAAAGTTATAGATCACAACTAATACCATATACAGGAATTCCTATACTATTGCTTGCCTTTTATCGAGTCGGGAAATTATCTTGAACGTACTTTTATAGTTTTCAGTAAGACATTCGACAGATTTAATCGACATTTTTTTTTAACGTTAAGTTTAATTTGGATAATAGTTTCGTGGTGATCTTTCTTCCGAAAAATAAAATTCTTTCGGAGTTCCATTTTATTACGTATATTGATGACGAGATTCGACATGCATTTTAGTTATATTTCGTTCTTTGAGGATGCACGATTTTCAGCATTACAGAACTAACTATTACTGTGTTTCTATGCACAGGGTTGAGTTGGAGTTGAGTTTTCGTCGAGTTAAGAAAATGGCTGCTAAACCTGAACTGTTTCCATCAGCAACTTTGGTGTTGAGTTAACAAAATAAACAGGAATGACATTTGAAGCCAACCGCAACTCAACCTGACTAGTTTCGTGAAGTTAACTTGGGTTTAACGAAACTCAACTCAACCCGAGTTTCCATGACCACTAACTCGAGTTCAACTCGAGTTGAACCTTGCATGGAAACACAGTATATGATATGCATCTAGTTTTTCATTAATTAGTTATAATTAAAATTTTGTTTGGCAAATCGAACTTTTCACACAAAACTAAAAGTTCTGACCTGAAAACTATTGCCTATCTATTTTATTATCATTCATCACGGACCGCACAGTTCTATAGCATAGCTATTAAATTCTAAGAAACTTAGAAACTTTATATTCACCTAATAATTTCACAAATAGGATTTAGGCAACAAATGGAGGTAAAGTCTAAAAATACAAAACATACCTCTGAAAATATAATTACCGTCGAGACGTTTCCATGGAAACCTTCGGACCTAGGTAGCAGAATTGTTTTACTTTTCCAAGAATGTAGACTAACATAAAGGAATTTTTAATGGTCTTTTTAAATCACTACCACCTCGTTAAATGACTTTGGATAAGCTAATGAAATACGTTGCTCTTTATTAGTAGTAATGTGCGAGTATTTTTAAGATATTCTCGCTTAGGGTTTCTCATAAATTTTATGCACAATTCTCATTTTAATTACCTTTTAAACTTCTGAGTTTCCAAGCATTCCAAACACTGTGAAGCTCTCCCCCATCGGATCAACGGCTCGTTATCAACAACAAATTTCCTGGGAAATCGTGCAGCTCACCCATTTCAAAGAAAAATCACGTTGGCTTTATCTACCCCCAATTTCCTTTGGTCACTTATCAGTTTTAAGAAAATCTCAGGCTTTCTTTATCCGCCTGGAGATGCTAGTTAAATGGCATACCAACGTGTATTCTTGAGACTGAGATTTGTGGGCACCGTTCAATGATTTTCAAGCTGTCGACCTTTGAAATACTTGGCAATACTCAATCACCCCATCACCTTGAGATATGTATTCTAAATTTGAAAAACAAAAACGAAAACGAAAACAACCTGTGAACGGTAAAAAGGCGATAAATCTACCACTCATGGAAATTTCCCCATAATCACAACAATGAATGATTCACCACCTGCGCCCGGGTGTCGGCCATATTTGTTCTAGCGGAATGCGACTGTTGACAAGCAGATTGCCGTTATATAATGGCGGTTAAATGAAACAAATCATATCTTGCGCAGCTTCCAAGAACTTCTTTTGTTGAAGAAATCAAGGACAAATTTAGATTGCTTAAAACAGGCCCCCAGGTCGCCTCCCGGAGACACGTCAGCATCGTTTGCCTAATTAAAAGGGCTTCGATTTCGATGATGCAACCCCCCTGGCCTAGTGTGGCGCGACACGACTCGGCGGCTGCTGTGGCGACGTGTGTTTTATTTCACACAACACAAGATGAAGGAAGGGACAACGAAAAATAAACAAGCAAACGAAATAGAAAAAACATTTAAATTAAAATAAAACAAGCAAAGGTTCAGGGACGCTGCGGGGCCCGCAGCAGTTCTGTTGCTTTTCAATTTTGCTGTGCTTGTGCCTTTGTCAAGCAATAATCGCATCTTGCCTCGCCGAGCCCGCTCGATTCGAGTCTTGTCGTCACGGCGAGGCGAGTCTCGAGCGGCGTGAAAGGCTCTCGAAAAATAGTTAAAAAGCAGGAAAAACTGAGCGAGACGAGCGAAACGCTCAGGGGGAAAGACCCGAAAAAAAGGCAAAAGAGAAGCAAAAAAAAACTTGAAAAAAAATATAGAAGCGAAAAGTAAATAAGTTCGGTGCGCTATCATAAAACATGACACATAAAAGAGCCTTGGTATGCTGCTGCGGTGCGGGAACCCGTCGCTGGAACTGAACTGGGGCCTGTCGCGAGACTATCGCCACAATACAGTAGAACAGCTTATCTCGACGGTCGGCGTCGTGCTGTTGTGTGTGGCGCACGCCGCTGCTGCTGTTGCTGCATGCAGCCGAGCCACTGCTTCATCTTGTTCTTCTTCTTCCTTGTATTATATACCCTCCCGGCCCGGTGCGCCCCTGTGGAGGAAAACAACTTGCCCCACAACAAGTTTAAGCCACTGGATCTTGGGGTGACGTCATGGCCGGGAGAGGGAAGAGAGGAACGGAAGGAAGCGACGAAAAAGAATAGCGGAAGTGATCAGGGGCAGCAGCGGAGACCTGCGGGGCATCAACACTCCATGAACCAAGCACGTTCCGCCAACAGAACGACGAGAAAGTCGTTGCTCGAAACCATTTTATATTTATTGTTTATTTTTTTTTTTTGCCTCAGCAATTTCCACGGCCGAATAACAATGCCAAAGTGCAACAACAAAAAATGCAAATGGCGGACAATTACAAAATGGGCATTTAAATGCAAAATATTTACTAAAAGCAAACTTACCTGGGTAACGGTACAAGGAGCCATAAAACCGTAATCGTCCACCTCCTAGCGATAACAATGGAAAATACTGGAAATAATAACTGATATAAATGCAACAGACATTAGTAGTCGACTGAGAATAATTCGAAAACCAGTCCCAACCGCTTTTTTGAGGTTTATAAAATTTTATTTTTTATTATTTCGTCGCTTCAACTTAATGCGATTTATTTTTAGCTGCCCAACGAATTAATCGGGGCCTGCCGCGTAACGTCGTCCCCGGAGCCTGCTTATCTCTGTGTATAGTGCTGCACGCGTGGATTAGTAGGCGACGGTGCGGCGCAGAGCGGGCAGGGGGCGCCACCGCCGCGCAATATGGCGAGACACCGCTAGCTAGTGCCTGGGTGTGGAGGGAGCAGCATACACAAAACAAAACAAAACGGAAAAAAAGAAATTAAATATAAAGTAACATAACCCAAATAGCTTAGCATTTGCCGGGGCCTGGTGCGAGACTATCACGAACTTGGGAGATCTCGCTGCTCGCCGTTGTAAAAATGTGCCTGTAGTGTACAACAACTGTACATGGACACGTACCCTGTCGCACATACAACGAACGGTACTACCCAGAATAGGTAGACCGCGCGCGGTGCGGGGGGCCACCGCGGCTTCAATCGCGTAATCGAACACGCCTGGAGGGGGAGGGGAGGGAAGGGGAGCTTTTGTGCATCCTTCTCCGGCGATTTGCCTATCTGCCTCCGGTCGGGTCGGGGTAAGGACGAGCCTGACAACTCTGCCCGCCTGGTACGCCCTGCGAGATGCGGCCCGGGCCGTTATGCGATATAATACTTCTCTGCATAACGGACCTTTGCCCCACCACCTCTCCGCACTCCCGGCTAATTAGCAAAACTCCGCTAAAAGCTTGCAGTTTTCTTCAAAATTGTGAGCAGCTCGCTCGAGTGAGCGGGTGGTGCGCTTTCGATGAATTATTTATGGTTATTTATGCGGTGCATAATCCCCCGCTCTCCGTTGCGTCGCGCCGTGCCGTTGCTGGCTCGACCACCCAACGACCCGGTCCCGCAACATAATCCCACACAGCGTGTGCTTGTGGTGTGAGTACACCCGACACCGCGCCATATGGTGGCACATAAAGCGGTAAATGAATTTTTACTCCATAAATTAATAATAACAAAAGTATATACATATATATCCTATTCTCTATTATATACAATTGTGTGTCAGTATTAGTAACCAAGATGGCCACCGGTTTTATTTCTTTCAGCGATTATCGGTAATTGGAAAGTGACACAATTTGCTTTTACAATTATAATTTTCTTTCTTTTCTCTTCATTTTACCGAGAAAATGTGTTGATATTTTTTTTTTCTACAAATATTTCGTAGCTTACTTTTTATAATTATGAAGTATTCGCGCTTTTTCAGCTTTCTTCTTTCCCACCATAGCGTGGCTTTGGTTTATTAGTGCGTAGCAATTTTTTTTAACCTTTTTTCGCACTTTGTGTAAGTGAACGATTTGTGGGAATTTTATTATTATAAAAAAAATGTTTAATGCCATAAAACCAATTAATAAACATCTTGAGGAAGTAATTCTTTAAATATAACTTTTAATTAGTTAGTGGGCAGATGTCCTTTTTTTTAACAAGCCGTTATTTAAAACTTCACACATTGGTTTCTTTAGATCAAATCTTACAAGTCGATTTTGACCCACTTCCGGTTATCCGATTGGGTTGAAATTTTGCATATACGTCTAGTTCCAATGACAACACACTTTAATGTTTTTATGTACTAAAAATTCAAAATGGCAACTTTAATACGGTGGGTAAATTTTGTTATTTATGTTCCAATCCAACTCAAAGTCGAGATCTAAGGGCTTCCGGTGTTGGGGATTTCAAATTTTTTGATCAAAATTTATATATTCAAAATGTCGGAGGAATTTTTTCATGTATGGTTTGATCCTCAATTCACGTGTTCGTTCCTATTATTTTCATCATGCGTTTTCTTGAATACAACATACTATTGCTTAAAATTAGTAGATTTTGCGTTTTGCAAAAATAATAAATTTCCTAAATTATTCCATCCTTGTATGAAACAAGATGAGTATGCGCCCAATATTCTTAACTAGTACGTTAGCACGCGCGACTTAATTCACGACATATTTTATCAATTTTTGAATCCACCGAAATTGAATGCGGATACTAAAAACTTTACTTTAAAATATGGATTCAGTTTTTTGTAGAAAATGTTCTCTTTTTCACAGGCAATATCCTCTTTTTCCCTTATCAGCATACATACATCCACTCTAGTCCTAGTCCTTGTCCCATTTAAAAAAAAACAGGGTTGTTAAGTTACAATAATCTCCTAAAATCCGTTTTTTTCTATCAGCAGTAAGAAATTCCCTAAAAAGCCAATTATTGAGCCCACCCAGAAATATGAATTGTAAATTAGAATCGCATTCATTTTTTTCTAGAACATGAGAATATTTATGTGCTTATCTTTATACAAAGTGGAATTTATGTGGTAAACAAAACGAGCAAAAAACTCTAGCGATGTACTTAGATAGCGCCAAGTGAGAACTGCGAACAAATGTGCGGCGTGCGGCGCAACATAGTCTATGTTACTTATGTGCTAGGCGACTGCGTGGGTTTGCACAGCGTTTTTTTTTAGAGCAGTCCATGTCGTGTGTGTAACATGCCACAAGCCTCTAGGTTGGACGTATCCACTTAAGAGGTTGAATGGGTTTTGGTTATACTATATAACCTTTCATGCACACAATGGACTCTCTTAACTGACAAATGTTTTCTACATATGGTTAGCTAAAGATTTAAACTTTTCCCTTTTTTCCAAGTAAGAATTTTTACTATTTACTATATTGTATAGCAAAAATCAGCGAACCCTTGAACTCTAGAAACTAGAAAAAAAGTTAGAAAATCACTAATTAAAATGCTCTATCGAGTTATAAGCATGAAGGTAATCGATTACTATATTTGATCAGATATCTTGAATCTCTTCAATTACAAAGTAGAAAGACAACATGAATTTCATATACATATTAAGAAATGTTTGAATGCAATCATTTTCCGTTTTCCTGTTTTTGACCTTTAACACGTTGACAGGCCAATTTTATTCAGCCACTTATTCAGCTATTGCGAGTCACGCACATAAACAAATTCTGAGAACAAAACATGAAGGATTAAAATACCTTTGTGGCTATTTTCAAACGATTTCTTGGAAACCATTTATTTTGTAGTATGTTAACTATTGATTCTATATCAATGGAAGTTTGGGAAGTAAATTTAATTATTTCGGACTACCTTTCAGGGAAGATATTGACCTAAATGCATTTTTACAATAGCGAACACAGGCTAAGGGAGGCCCAGTGCGGCCTTTTGGCTGGAGTTACGAAAACCGGAACCCTCCTATTGTCTTGAAAATTTACATTTGGAATGTCTGTTGTATAAGGAAAGTCTGCAGTGAGTATAAGGAAAACCTTCAGTAAATAGACATTTTGTATAAGGAAATAAATTCAGGAATAAATTATTAAGTCTGGCTGTCTTTGCCTTACCTTGCACACAATTTATGAATTGTTTATGTTATTTTGAAAACTAACACATAAACGATGCATATTTTTTTTTAAATCTGAAGTTAGTGTGTTTTTGCTTTTGTTCAATTACTTTCTAAATTTTCCATTATTTCTTTTTAAACCATTAATTTCACTATTTTAGACAACTAAAAATGAGTGATATTTATAATCTGAAAAATTGTAATAGTAATTTAAGTTGAGCTTGTATTACACGTTCAAAGTAATACTATGAGAATATTCAAAGTATAAAAACAAAAGCATAGCTAAATAAGATACTGGCAGTGTATTAGAAAAAAAAATTTTTTTTTAAGGAAAAGCCAACTTTTAATGCTCTTATTATTATAATTAATAGTATACTTTTATCGTTTTTTAAGCTGTACGTTTTTGTTTTATTGAAGCCTACTTTGATTTGTCTCTATATTTTGCAGGTATTTATTCATTTTTTCTTATTTTGTATGTATTTAGTGTATCACAGATATTATTTTTGAATTCAGTGATTCCAAAATCCTACATGTATCTATTTTTATAAGATTGAAATACACTTTTTAAATAGAGCATTGAACATTTAAATTAGGTATCCGAAAAAACCTCGAACCCAATTCTGACTGCTAATTGAAATTTTCAAAATGTTGAATCTCTCGAAAGATATGCATTACTCATAACATTGAGGTCGATGAATTTCACAATATCTTTTTTATTTTCGTAACATCAGCGTTTTCCGTTCTTTTGTTAAAATAAATGGAAGAAACTCGTACATTTACTCTACTGAGATAAGAAACATGTTGTGAATTTCATCATTACTGCTCATTATAAATCGCGGTCTGACCGGACATAAAGCATATCACCTCATCTGAGGAATTTAAAATAAGAATATATGTAATCCCAGTCGGGTACTTAAAATTTAAGAAGATGAGATTTTGATTCATCTTCGATATTTATGGGCATCTCCCAGTGAAGATCAAAGGACAGATCATCTCTAGCAGACGCGCGATTACTCAGATCGCCCCACGTGACAATCCTCGAGCATCACGTCATTCGTGGGTCGAGCTGGCACGATATTGTATGACGATTGTATATATGTATTCGTATGTACAGTATATACATAAATTAGTGACTTCATGCTGTGTGTCATTATATACAAAACCCCAGCATCTAAATATAGTTTCGTCTACCCATACACAACCGCGGTGAGCCCCCCAATTCGAGAAATACTATGTATAAAAATTTCGCGCACAATTCGCTCCGTTTTTAAGCCCAACACTAATTTTTTTTCTAGCCTAAAGTCGTAGTGGCTGACTAGTGACTAGAGGTCAACGGTGCAAATCTAGCCCAAGGTCACACATAATCTTGTGAATGAGCACCGAAGAAAAAAAATAAATAAAACACAATTCATTTCGTTTCCAATTACGGGCAGAAAGGTAACAACAAAAAAAGCTCGGTTCTTAAAAGAAAGCGCAGCCGGTGCACACCTGTGCCGAGGAGGTGAAGTGTTCCTCCTCCTCCTCTTCGGCCAAATTTAGATTTTTCTCACCGGGCAAATTTGGTTGTGCTTGGGACCTCTATAAAAGGCTCCAGTGGTAGGCGGCGCGGGTGGCAGGCAGCTGCTCCCCTCCGCACGAAAAAGACTACATCCGGGTGCTATGCGCCAGCAAGCGCGGTAGTGGGCGGCGTGGTGGCTTTTTGCTGCATAGAGGCGCACTCGGGGAGCTTCACAAAACTCCCTCTGATAAAGGGGGGGCGTCAGCGTCGCCTGGTGCAGCAGCATAGAAACTCTATCAAGAATTTGTTAAAAACTTATTTACTAAATTTTATCGATCGTGCAGCACCGACAGTGTACAATGTACATATATATACCGTCTTTTCTGTTGTATGTACGGACGAAGCATATTATGTACTATAGTCGTGTTCGCTGCAATAGTGTGGTCGGGCAAGCACATAGCCGAGTATATCAATAAATAACGAGTTTTGAGCTCTGAGCTGGAGCTGGAGCTGGAGCCGAAGCTCGGGCTCGGGGTCGAGCGTGGTGGCAGAGTAACAACGATGCGGGGGCGGAGGAGGAGCGAATTTTGGGCTCGGAATTGTTGTTAACGACTGATAGAAATGTGCGTAGATGCCAGTGTGTACCGGGGGAATGTACTATAATACCTAAATAGCACTATATAGTATGCGATTCCCAAACCAAACTCTGGCGTAGTGCAGCATACCGTGCGCCAAAAGGGTCCACAGGAGGAAGAATCTTGTAAATCCCTCCGGGAGCATCGCAGAAAACCCCAAAGTGCCTGGAAAAGCACCCAAACGCAACCGGTGTACATAGAGCCGGAGAATTTCTGTTGTTGGGAGGTTTGTTCTTTTTTTTTTAAGGTTTTTATGTTTATATTTTTTAAACTTTTTCTACCCGTCGTATGCATGTACCATACCCATCTAATCAACAAAGCATTCATTATGTTTAGACTGTGTTTACTATGTACAGTGACTCGCAAATTCGTTCACATGTTTTGCAGAATTTGAAGGTATGTATGGGCATTTTAAAGCAAATTTTGTAAAGGATATAAATGGAATATTTGTAGATAATTAATTGAAGGTTTTAATTTCAAGAATATAAGATAAAAAAGCACTTTTTTAAGAATTTTTTTTTTCTCAGCCTCTTTATTAGATATTGCAATCAAACTTTTTTTACAACATTATAGTACCTTTATAGAAAAAAAAAGAAAAAAAAAAAAAAAAAGGATTGACAAGTTTTATTGATAACGACACAGCTGAATTCCAACGTAATGTCAGACGAAATAATTAAATGAAAATGAAAATAAAGTGAAATCTTTGAAAATTCAATTTAACAATGCAATCGAAAACACTGACAATGCTATGTGACAGCAGCTGTTAAGAAGCGCACTGTCCGGCATGAGCAATGTTTAATATTGCGTGTGTTGCTGTTACGTTCTACAGATGGCGCCTCTATTGCCGTAAAATATTTAGTTTAGCCTGTGTTGGTTTTAGGGGCAACAGATGGCGCTGTTTACAAAAAAAAAATCTAAATAAAAACACGCGGGTATTCGAATGCATCGTTGTGTCAAAATTTCAAAGTAATCGGTGAAGAACTTTCGGAGATTTAAGATTTTGAACAAACGAACATTTACATTTTTATTTATATAGATACTAATACAGCTAATACAATTAGCTATATAGTGCTATAACTTTTTTTTCTTTTATGGAATTCTTTACAAAATTTTAAGAGACGAAAAATGCCATATTTTATATTAAATTCTTGCACTGATCTGCAGTTATATTTGCCCATTTGTGTTTCAACCTTTAAGAAAAGGATTACCAAAATCTGCCATAGATCTTAAAATGCCAACAATTTTTTTCTATTTATTGCTCGTCGTTCTTCTTCTTCTCCTATTTCCCTTCTTCTTTTTCCTCTGAATTGATTTCTAAAATCGAGAAGAGATCATTATGCTCATTAGCGGGGACATTAATATTTCCAATACAATACGCGTAACCAAAGTACCACATCCCAAAGAACACTGAAACTTCTTAGCTATTTCACGATAGCTTTTACCTTTTCTAAGGAATTCGAGGAATGTACTAAAACTCTGTTAAAAACAACAGAAAAGAACCATAAAAGAAAATTTTTACTCGAGAATATCCACGTTTTTAATAGATATATAATGTATGATAATGATACCTCCAAATAATTGGAAATAAGATATCTCTACTGTCGTCATAAATATAACGATTTCAGTTCTATTTGTTAGCAATACTTTAAAATATTCCACAAAATTGTGAGTCACTGTAGATGAACGTGTACAAAAGATTGTGCCTGGTAAATAACAAAGTTTACTGTCCAAACACTGGGAAGTAACACTTTTTGTCGTCTCAGGGCGCTCTGCCTGCTCCGATTCGTAGTCATGTACAGTAGGTGGCCAGCTCATTATAACCACTTAGCTATTTCAACATTTCATGAATTGGGGGTAACTTTTTTATTGGTTAAGTAGGTTTAATATAGGACATATATATATCACTGAAAAGCCCAAAATGTCTACTTTAGTACTTTATTGCTTAACATTTTAAATGTTTAAAATTTGGTGTGCCCGCCGTTATTTTTTATGAAGGCAGCAATTCTGTCGGGCATACTTTGAATGCAATTATCGATGCACATATTGATTTCTTCTGCACCGTACCATATTTCAAGGATATTTTGGACTAGGATTTCTACGGAGGGATTAGATCTTTTAAAAACTAGGGATTTCAAAATGTATCAAACGATTTCTATGCGATTTAGGTCAAGGGCATTGCCAGGCCAAGGAAGGATTGGGATTTTATTTTCTAACATAAAATTTTTAACAAATTTAGCTGAATGACACGGTGCACTATCCTGCTGGAAGGTCCAGCCTTCTCGCCTGAATCCTGTTGTAGTGATATAAGGCAATTGGGTATTCTTTAGGACATTTATATTTTGTTCCTGCAGCATCGCACCATCTACTTTATAGAGGGGTCCTGGCCCTCTCTCGTGTATGCATCCCCAAAACATGACGCCAGGGGGATGCTTCACCTTTTCTTGGATGCAGGAAGGGTGAAACTTCTCTTCAGGCCTCCTCCGCGCAAAATTTATTGAGGTAGTGTACACGTGGAGCATTGTTTCATCGCTGAAAACAATCTGAACAAAAGTTACAATTTCGATGTTTAAATAAATATGCCACTAAAAAAAAGGAAAGCTATCATTCACAGGATTAACTTTTTTCCAGTCATCCGCTGTGAAGTGTCGATGAGCCTTAGCGAAGGATAGCCTCGCTTTTTTCATTTTTGGCGTCAATCTCGGCTTTTTTGTTGGCCGCCGACATTTTAAACTGGCCTCATTGCAACGACGTCTCAGCGTACGCTCTGAAAGCTCGATTCCTTTGATTGTTAGAATAGTGCAGATTTCCCTCAATGGTAGAGAGCGATTCGCGGCAACCGTACTAATTATTGCCCGATCAGTTCTTGGGGTCTTTTGACGCCGAGAGGTCACCGAACGACGTGAAGGAATCACCTGGTCTTCACCATCCCGATATTTCTTCGCTAATTTCCCTACACAACAATGGTTGACGCCCTCCAACCTAGCGATTTCCCGAAGAGAGTGTCTTTTGCCTTTCATTAATGCAAAAATCGCTGCAATATTTCGGGTTTAAGATCTTTTTTCTTCCCCATTTTCTAAAAAATTAGAATATTTCGATATTCAAGAATCACAAATCACTATACTCAAAAGCAAGAAGAAGAATATATCAAAAACTTATTTTTCTAATTTATTGAAGTCTTGTAATAATTTCCAACACAAAATTTGTAAAGTAATAAAAAATTTTCTAATGTGTGCAAAAAGTTTTTGGTATTATGAATAATAATGATGACTGAAATTTTGACATACCCAACGCTCTAATCACTTTAGGCACTGAAAATCAAGTGACACAACACGGCAGGCTACATCCTTAAATAGCCTATACTTATATCTACCTAACGGTACATAACTTCTTTAGAAGTGGCAATTTCAAAATGCCACTACATGGCTTACAACGAAATTTTGCACGTGGTTATAATGAGCTGGCCACCTACTGTAAAGCAAACAAGACAGGCATCATCGAGCGGCCCTAGAATGTAACAAAAATTTCTTAGGGACAAAAGAGCAGAAGTGGGATCCAAGGGACACCCCTTCCTCCTCCCCCCCCCCTACTCCGCATACGTTAACAAATGACAGAAAAAGTCTTGCTGATCCCGGGGCCTTAGCAGCTGCTAAAATCCCAAATTATTATATTCTTTGGCACATCACCACGGTAGTAAGAGGGAACGTGTTCGCTAGGGCCGTTTTTAGGGCATCCAGGATTTCAATGATATTTGGGTCAGACACAGAAGAAACTTGATTTTTGTTCTTAAATAGTATATCTCTTCTGTAGCCCTTAAAGATCTTGAACAGTAATACTTCCTAAATAATATAATATTAAGAAAAGTATAAAGGAACCAATCTTCTGATAGTTGGATTTCTACGACTATATTACAGTAAGATGAGAAGGGGTTCACCTGGCTTGCGAGATTAGATATTAAAGTGGCCTTACATTACACATATGTATATACATATATTATATGCGATTTCAGCGAATTTTACATGCAAATAGGTTCCCAAAGCAACCATGCTCAAATTTTATGATAACGAGGAACCCTTTCCTCTCGAAGGGATTGGAAACCGAGTGAATGACCCATGTACATAAGCTTGTTTAGCAAAAAGCTGTACCCTAGGGTTGGGTGCTCCGCTGCCGCTGCCGCTGCCGCCGGGGTAAGTCACATAGAGGTCACAAAAACACATCATAGAAGATATATTTATTGGTGTGATGCACGGAATAAGGTCTTGAGGCTTGATTAATGCGGGTGTCGGGGTCTTTCTTTGATCGTGCGGTGTTTCGTTCGGGGAGAAAAAACCCATTTTTTCTTATTATTATTTTTTTTCCCTTGTAATGAGCAGAGATATTAAAGAATTTTTCTAGAAAAATTTTCCCATTAAAGTTTCTGCTGTTTGCCTGAGGGCAGCCACGTTATCATTTCATTTTCTATGTATATACTATGGAGGTACGTTCCCATGGTCATGCTCCGGCCTATTTAATTTCTTCTTCTATTTTTCGAGTGTTTTCTTGGCACGTTTCTGCGCTTTACTCTCTTTGCACTCCTCTTGCCCTAGTTCTCGGAAAGATATTTTTCTCAGAATTACTTTGCGGGTGACTCTGGCCAAAATCGAATAGAACCCTTGCGTTTAGAATTTAAAGACAGACTTACCTGAGGGATGGTATAGGTATTACTTTTTTTGTTCATTTTAATTTTATGGTTGACTAGATTTGTATGGGGCAAAGTAATTTATATACTATATACTTGGACCATAGCTAACCATGTTGTATTTAAGGAAATCATGTATTTAAAAAAGGAAATCAAGGAGCAATAAATTTAATTTCATATTTTTAAAGATATATTTTCTTAAACCTTATAATATATCTTAAAATTAAAGACTATTTTACTTATTTTTAAACTTTTACAAAATCTGGATTGAGAAATGCATCCTTAAATTAAAGATATCATTTTACTAACTATAAGAAAATTTAATGTCTTTAAAATAAGTTGAATCGGTATGAAATTAAGATAATGTTACTACCCTTTAGGAAATAATTGCCTCAAATTAATTAATGATTCTCAGGAGAATGGATAAATTTGGTGCACTTAAATTAAAGAACTAATTACTTTGAATCAAAAGAAGCATTCACTTGATTAATTAGTTTAGGCATGATTTAAATTAAAGGACAAACACTATATTTATGTAAAAATAATAATGTAATAAGTATTATTTCTTTAATTTTTACTACTTGATTTTAGAAAATATTTTTCTAATTATGAGTGTAATCAGAGAGTGCGTATGAACACGGCTGTAAGATTGTATTTTATAAGTTCATAGGCGCTTTCGCGAACCAAAATGTACCTGGTTACCAAAAGAAGCTGATTTTATACGATGCGCTCTGCACTAGGCCGACAGGGGTTCAAAATTCAACTTGGGACGAATTTTTTATTGTTTTGAAGAATAAGGCTGACCTTTTCCTTATTTTTACCCACGAATTTTATTGCTGTTGCTCGAAGGTAGGTCCACAGACAAGAACCTCCAAATATCTTTTTATAGTTATCTCTAGGGTAGGCTTAGGTAAGACTTCCAAGACATGCTTGTGTTTGCTCATAAATATTTTATGAGTAGTACAATAAAAAGTTAAAAATAAAATAAAATTTGGTCTTTAAATAGGTAATTAAAGTTAAAAGCATGGGGCGCACTCATAAAGCGTGAAATGGTGGAAAATAATGTTATACACTATACAAATTGGCAAATCCGAAAAGATTATTATTAACCTAAACATTTAGCATTATAAATTGATGGCATTATTATGTTAAAAAAAAACAGTTTTTCAATAGCTTTCAGGTTTATTTTGTAAGAAATCGTGCTTCGCTACCGCTTCCTAGAAACTAATATGAGTTTGTCCGCGTGTAGTTCAGATTCTGAATACGCCCTTGGTAGGGAAGGTAATAATTCGAAAAAAAAGCATTGTTGCGAAAAGTAACTCGATAAAATCGAAATTAAATTATGTGATATAGATCAAGTAAAAGCTTAATTTCGCTTTGTTAAAAAATGTATCCTTTATATATATACAACGAGAAAATGTGCAAAAAATAGGCTTCCATTTCTGTAGAGGATTCATTTAAAATCCAAAATGTAATTACCTTTTGATAAAAAAATTGGTAATCTCAGTGCTCTCGGGGGATAACCAAACCAAAAAGCAATTGAAATTTCTACCGAGCTGATTGTCATGGCCTGCTGTTGCATCACACCACAGCCACATAAATTCTCTCCTACAACGAAAAATTCTGAGAAAATCGCCGAAAAACGAACAAAAAAATAATAACAAATAATTTTCGAGAGTGGGAATCTTGTCCCAAGATAAGAACGTCACTCAATACATCCACACAAAAACGGGCAGAGATATAAAAAAAAACTTATTAAAACATAAAAAATGGCAACGAAAAAAGAACCTCTGCGACAATCTTTCGCAACGAAACAATTCCCAAGGCATGTGAGTGTGGGAGCGTGTAGCTAGCGTGGGAGGCAGCGAAGAAGTGGAGTAAAACTATCTTTCGAGCAAAGACGATGAAACCATAATCCCCCGGTCGGCAGACACCCCCGCACCGGCGTAGGTACCCAATAATGAAATTTTCCTCCCGAGTTGCGCTGCTGCATGTCGAACGTGCCGCAAAGGAAATATTCAGGAAAAACAATGTACGATGGGAAAGTGCACACTGTACAATCGACAAACCATCAGTAGTATGTAATTTTCTATTTTCGTAATTTCCTTAACATTTTTTCGATCTCTTATAACTGAAACCCGGGCTTAAAGGTGCACGATTCTTATTAAATCTAAATAAATAACTAAATCTTATGCAAAGGCCCCAAATTGGTGACTCATTTGCATGTTTTAATCAGCATATTGTGAGGCATTTACAAGAATTTGAATTCGTGGAAATTCAGTTATGATGATTCGGATTTTCCGTGGTAAGGGCGTTTTGGGTTTACTAAAAAAAAAAAAAAAAAAACCAATGCACGAGTCACTCTCCATTCCAGTGTACGTGCTTTAAACAGAAATGGGAACCCCCAACTCAGGTATCCACCCACTGTATAAAGAAAGTCCCATCTTATTTTTAGTAATATCTCCATATTCATTCACCGACACAATCACAAGACTGGTGTATTAGACAAACACATATATATTATATAACCCCAATAGGAAATATTTTAAGTGCTTCACAAAAGAGCAGATGTGAAGCAGTACAACCAATTGCTACTGCTCCTCACAAATCGGTGCCAAAGCACATTATCAGCACGACAATGGGAACAGTGAAGTGATGTTTTTAGCATATCATATAAGGAAATAAACTCATAGTGCCTTTTACGGAAATTGTGAAACACGCCGTCACCGCTCGGTCGACTTGTCAAATTATTCAACCGGTCCGGGACTTTTTGAATACACTGTATACAGGGTGTTCAGAGGTGGGAGGTCAATACTGCAGGGGGTGAAAGGTCAGACCGAGACAAGCAAAAAATCGTATGGGTGGGGGGGGGCATCTCGCACCGTTTGGCAGTTACAGGGTGATTCGTAAATTAGGATTTTGCCTTATATGGGAACCGCTCTTGTATTTTTATCTTTTTTTCTACGCATCGCAGCGGCCCCAAACTGATTTCAAAAAATCACTATTTGGAAGCCCTTTCCAAAAAAGTTTACACCACCCCCTATCCCCAACCCCTTGGCCACAATCCCCCCTGGAAGTTGAAAAAATTAACTTTTATTTCACGATTTTTCACATTTCGCCCCACTTTTCTCTGAAATTCATGTTATTAACATACCCACTTTTTATTTTTTTTAAGTTGCCTATCTAATTACCTTTCCAAAAAGGTGCAACATGCCCAGGTAGAAAAGGGTTGCAAAAGTCCTGAAATTAAAACATCCTCACAGGTACCTATTTACTTTATTGCACCATAATGGAAAAAGTCGTTAAGTAAACAATTTTTATGACAGCAAGTTCGGAAATGTTTGTTTAGGAAACAGAGGTAATACATTTTTATTATTTCAGCAAAACAGTAATAAAATAATAAATGTAATCTCGTTAAATAGCGTTATTAGTTTATTATATCCAGTATTGACTCCTAAGTATCCTGACGCTCCGTTTCTAATACTTCGTATGAATTATGGTATAAAAATGGGTAAGTTTGAAAGGACATTGACCACAGTTGAAGAAGCAAGCGAAAAGGACGGGTGTTTAATAGAAAAAATTAAGATAAAATGGCAGAATTCAGTGTTGACGAGTATGCCGATATAATTTACGTGTACGGTTTAGTAGAAGGAAATGATAATGAGGCCGTACGAGAATACCAAAGGAGATTCCCGAATCGGCGGGTACCCAACAGAAGGGTATTTTCAAGGCCTTTCAGAAGGTTAAAAGAAACCGGAAGTGTAACCGCCCCCAGAGCAGAAACGCGAGCAGGAAAATCGGCCGATTCAGCGGACCCCGACCAACAAATCCTCAACATCGTCAGGAACAGCCCTGTAATAAGCATCAGGCAGGTCGCACGAAGGTCAGGATTGTCTTCAGGGAGAGTTTGGACCGTTGTGAACCGAGAGGGACTACATCCATACCACCATATCCTGGTCCAAGCACTAGGGAAGGAGATTCCGAAAGACGATTGCAATTTGCACTTGGCTGTTCGAGTCTGACATCGAAAACAGAAGGTTTCTAGACCGAATTCTGTGGACGGATGAATCGCAATTCACCCGGGATGGCATCACAAACTTGCACAACCTCCACACCTGGTCAGATGTGAACCCACATAGGACAAGGTGTCGGTCCTTCCAGCAAAGATTTAGTGTCAATGTCTGGGCTGGCATCATCGGCAACCAGTTGATAGAACCCTTCATCTTGCCCCAAGTGCTGAATAGTCAGCTATATTCGGACTTTTTGGAGAATACCCTTCTGGATCTGTTGGAGGACATCCCCCTGGCCACCAGAAGCGCAATTTATTTACAGCACGACGGAGCACCTGCGCATACTGGGAACATTGTTAGGCCAAGGTTAAATGAACATTACCCAGAGCGCTGGATTGGACGAGGTGGACCGATTCCTTGGCCTGCTAGGTCACCAGACCTTACTCCACTGGCCTTTTTCTTATGGGGGATGATGAAAGATGAAGTTTACTCAAGACTAATCAACACTAGAGCAAAATTAGTTACCAGGATTGGGACTGCAGCCACGAAAATACGGGAGAGACTGGTTACCATAGACCTGAAACGTGAAATAAGACCAAGGCTACTTGCATGCATCGAAACTGGCGGAGAACATTTTGAACAGCTTTTAAAGGACAAACGTTTTAATTGTAATTAGTTTTTAAGCAAACAAAATGTATTTTTTAGTTAACTTCAGTATAATTTCTTAAAAATTCAAATTATCATGATATTCTGTAAAAGGATTTTTGTAAATAAATTTTCGTATCCTTTTCCTATCTGGGCATGTTGCACCTTTTTGGAAAGGTAATTAGATAGGCAACTTAAAAAAAATAAAAAGTAGGTATGTTAATAACATGAATTTCGGAGGAAAGTGGGGCGAAAGGTGAAAAATCGTGAAATAAAAGTTAATTTTTTCAACTTCCAGGGGGGATTGCGGCCAAGGGGTTGGGGATAGGGGGGTGGTATAAACTTTTTTGGAAAGGGCTTCCAAATAGTGATTTTTTGAGATCGGTTTGGGGTCGCTGCGATGCGTAGAAAAAAAGATAAAAATACAAGAGCGGTTCCCATATAAGGAAAAATCCTGATTTACGAATCACCCTGTAACTGCCAAACGGTGCGAGATGCCCCCCCCCCCCCCCCCCCCCACCCATACGATTTTTTGCTTATCTCGGTCTGACCTTTCACCCCCTGCAGTATTGACCACCCACCTCTGAACACCCTGTATATATATTTCTGAACTATTCTTCTAAAAGGTGAAAGTCCCTTGAACTGTCTTTTATAGATCACTTGAAACTGCCTTTTTATTTAACGATTGGAAAGGACATTTTAAGAGCTTTAAAATTCCTTTTTCTAAATTCCTTTAAAAGCCCTTTTACGTAAGCAAAAATAAAGTGCTTACTTCTAATGACACGCAATATTAAAATTACACTTTGGTGCTTGAAAAAAGCGCTTCAGGAGGGCTTTCCAAGTGCTTTTTTTCCTACTGGGACATACGTTCAATATAGTATTTTTTCTATTTATTGGTCTACCGATAGCATTGATCTCCCAGACATGAGTACATATTACAGAGTCGGTATTGCTGGGTCATATTCATAAAGTTGAGAACTTGATTGGTCTTGCTTTTCTATTCATAACGATAGAAGCAATGAGTCTGAATTCAAGTATCAGATTGATCTTACTTAAGGTTAAGCTCTAGTCTATACTGAAAATAATATGTATAGTTGATTCAACTATGAAGCCTTGTTTTAATTCAGTTTATACGAGTGTTCTGTTTCAAACAACTAGACCCTAGTTCTTCTAACTATTTGAATGTTAAGAAACTAGTTGAAATAAAGGGAACGAATGTTAATTTTACTATATAGTATAATTTCTTGATTCTTAAACTTTTAATCCACGTTAAATTCACCAGATATTTATCAAAGTTAACATGATCAACGTTTCTTGTAATAAGCATCTATAGTCGTTGCTACTATGCGATGTTGGGACTCCCGAATTCTAACTGATAACTATGGATATTAATATAAAGCGATAAAGTGCAGTATATGGATTCCAAACACTAAATTATTGCATATATCTGAAATCAAGCACAAATAATAGAAATTGTTCAGGTGTTTTTTGAATCAGTAAGTTTGTTAATAGAGCAGATAACAAACCTTCCTCATTGTATGAAACCCATTTTTATATTGAGATGTACCTAAAATATCCCCTGTAACTGAATTTGGCCATATAATTTATTATAAATCTTGAAACAGAAATCATTTTAATCACATGAGTTCTAAGAAATTTATTATTTTAGGCTCGTGTTAGTGGTTTCTTTAGTGCGAGTGAGCACGTGTCCAATCCTGTTATTCTTTTTAATTATTTATTATACTTCCATAAGTAAAAACCAAGACAAGATGAAAAAATAGTCATCTTTTATTTATATGAAAAGACGAGTCAATTTCCAGCACTTTGAGTGCATATAAAAACCTTTAAAATGGTGTTTTTAGATATTCTTTATAGTTCAGAGTGAAGTTGACCCATATGAATGTTAACACTATTAACACTCATTACAATAATCTTGTGCAGATAAAGAGCTAAAAGTTTTAAAGATAATAAATCTACTTTAAAGGTCATTCTAGTTTTATAATATTCTCTATGATCGTTGTCAATTTTGCAATCGAGATATAATTTCCTGATCATTATAAATTGCCCTGTTTTGATGACACCCTGTCTACTAACGTGACCAAATACAACAGCTGTAACAACATATGTGTATGTGTTACGACATTTAATTTTTACGTAAGCACAAAGTAAATATGACAGATAGGAATTCTTGAAATCCACGTAAGATTTGGAGAATGTCACCCGGTCACCCCTATTTCATATCTTGTTGACGTGACCTGAGCCATTTCATGAGCAACCTACTTCTAAAACTAAAGTTCGCATAGTTAGTTGAAAGTAATGTTGCCCTTTTAACGATAAAAACAATTGACCTTATTGATAGAAACCAAATTTAGAAACGTGGGCGATTTAAAACTATATATTTGACTCTTTCATTCGCAAACAGCATACGATCAGCCAATAACAGCTGCGCAAACATGCGCAGTCGATTCGCTTTAATTACTTTAGGAAACAATAGGTTGTTTATGCGTTCTTCAACGACTGCGGTATTTGTTGCTTAGTGATTGGCTTCTTAGTTATATTTTTTATTGACTAAATCGGTGATACATGACTTTTTAATTCAATTAGGTCAAAAGTGCAAAGTCGTTTAATTTCACGCACCTATTTCTTTTAGAGTAAAGCAATTGGTGGTTTTAATTTTAAGTTTATGAGATCCTATTGAAAAAATGTAGCTTGATTAAACATTTTAATGTGCTAGAGCTAGTCGATGAGTTCATTCGATATGTTGAACAAATGAAACGCTTTTACTTTAAAGGTATTTTCAGATATAAGAAGTACTAAGGGACTGGCGGTTGAATCGTAAATAAAAAACTGTTGTAGGATGCTCTATCTAATGGTATCTTATACGAATTAAAAATGTTTTAAAGGCACTATCTCTTTCAAGACCAGACAGTGTTATC
This sequence comes from Dysmachus trigonus, assembly GCA_949715965.1. Lineage (NCBI taxonomy): Eukaryota > Metazoa > Arthropoda > Insecta > Diptera > Asilidae > Dysmachus > Dysmachus trigonus. The sequence continues at coordinate 27,706,886 of OX454323.1, read as the reverse complement.
TATATTTATACGTAATTTACAGAGTATCTCTGTTCAACGTGGGGAACACTATACAAATCGATTCCTTGGAGTGTCCTTATCAACGTTTGGTCTGAGACAAGACCCCTCAAAATAGCCTTTGAAGGTTTTTTAGAGGCTCAGAAATTTAAATCCTTATAACTCCTTGTAAGAACATCGTAGGACATCGAGCAAGAACTCTTTCAAAAGAAGAGGAGAGCAACGATAACCCCCATTGTTTAGGATATATCTTAACATGTAAAAAGCCCAGAGGGTCTCAACATCAGAATTTATCGAAATTCTCATAAAAAACATGGCAGTCGCGGGACTGGCCGATGGAAGCTTTGCTTCCTACTAATATTTATAGAAATATTTTTTCAAAGTCAATAAGTGCATATGATATTATTAAAATATTGTGAAAATAAATGAAGTGTATTTTTCTGAGAGAGAGAGAGAGAGACACTGTCACGTTTGTCAGTTTGATTGTCGAGATTGTCATATACGTATATATATACGAATATAGAGAGAAAGAGAGAACGATAATGTGTATAAACTCGAATGACTGTATTATTGTTATTATTTTCGTTACTTTTTTTCGTTACCGTCGGAAATTGTGAACGAATCTCCCGCACAACGTCCCAAAGGAAGCTAATATTATTTTCGTTACTTTTTTTCGTTAAAGCCTAGTATGCTGTTCCCAAGAAATTTCTTGGCCTATACAAAACACATGTAAAGCCTGGTATGCTGTTCCCAAGAAATTTCTTGGCCTATACAAAACACATGTAAAAAAACACTCAAGGAACACTCAAGGAATTTCTTTTCTGTTTCGGCTACCAAAGTGGTATGCTGTTCGCCAAGAAAAAACACAGTTCGGATTTCAGGAGCAGATGGCGCTATTATCACTTAATTCTCATTTCCTTCAAGAAATATGTATCCGAGCACATATTCCTTGAAGTAAAAGTGACAGTTGTGCTTATTTGGATTTCTGGACATTGCGATTGTTGTGATTATTGAGATAAGACCTTATTTAAAATGGATTTTAATGAAATTGAGGAGTTCGTGGAATCACAGGAGGAAATTTATACTCCTCCTGAAGTGAAAAAAGTGTGTGCAGCAGGACAGCTGACTTTTTTGAGTTGTCAAAATTCCTTGACCTACTGTCAAAATTCCGTTTGGGAATAAGTACTCATTTTCCTTGAGCTGTTTTCTTGGGAACAGCATACTAGGCTTAAAAAAACACTCAAGGAATTTGTTTTCTGTTTCGGCTACCGAAGTGGTATGCTGTTCGCCAAGAAAAAACAAAGTTCGGATTTCAGGAGCAGATGGCGCTATTATCACTTAATTCTAATTTCCTTCAAGAAATATGTATCCGAGCACATATTCCTTGAAGTAAAAGTGACAGATTTGGATTTAAACACTGGTGATTGTTAGATTCAGATTATATGGTGATTGTTAGGATGGATTATATTGAAATCAAAGAGTTCGTGGAAAGCTCAGCATTACATGAAGAAATTTTTACTCTGCCTGAACTAAAAAAGTGGGTGCACAGCTGACTCTTTTGAGTTGTCAAAATTCCTTGACCTACTGTCAAAATTCCGTTTGGGAATAAGTGCACATTTTCCTTGAGCTGATTTCTTGGGAACAGCATACTAGGCTTAAGGGTAGTATGCTGTTCGCGCTAAACGAAATTTTCCATACAAAATTCCGCCTGGCGAAATGAAAAGCTAAAATTCCGCTGCGGAATTTAGCGAAGTAGTACGCTGTTCCTTCGCTAAATGGCTTGTTTCACGGATAAGCCACTAGGAGCGCTGCAAAACTCTCCCCAAGATTTTAGCTAGCCTGTGAATGTACCTAGCATTTATTCGCGGCGGAATTTTGACATTTGAAGAATTTGCGGCATTTGAATTTGAATTTGAATTCTCATTGAAATTGTTTTTGAAGAACGAAGAGGTAAGTAAGCGATAAAACAAAATAGAATAATAATTAATAGAATAATAAATAAATATTTGAACATAGATGGAAAACACTGTAGACGAGGTTTTTTTTGAAGAATATTTAATTAATGAAATACCCAAGAAAAAGCCTTCGAAAAGGAAGACATCCGTGTTAAACACTGGAGAGAGACATTTTTCCAATGCATTTATTGCATCAGGATGCGTGTTCCTTTTTGGAAGCAATTCTGGCTCTATCATCCTGAGCAAAGTATGGAAAGTTTTTAGGTCCATATGAACATTTTCTCTGAAAACGCTAGGATTTTGTACCATGTCGAAGAACTAAATTAAAGTGTAAATTAATATCAAATTATGAAATTTACTAATGTAAACTTGATTCATTTACCTTTTATATATTGACGTTAAACGCTATGTTGTGCCAAATGCGAAATCTCTACCATCAATTCTACAAAAAAAATTTCGCGAGTGTTTATCTTCGGTTTTCACGCGTTTTTTTGGAGACCGGTGAAATTTTAGCTTAGCGCGAACAGCATACTACCCTTTACCGTCGGAAATTGTGAACGAATCTCCCGCACAACGTCCCAAAGGAAGCAAAGCTTCAAAAATTATCCTATTTTCATAAAAACTTTCCAATGAAAGGATTACTTTTTTTTTTTGATAGGTAGAACCTTCAGTATTCTCTACATACACCCACCTCGCGTCACCAGTAATAACACGTTTAATGAATGTTTGATCAGAATCAGCCTCGGAAAGCATGTCTGTTACAATATCAACAGGCTTTTTTTTTTTTTTTTGCAAAATTTTCAACTCTTTCGGCACCAATCTTACAGCGACACCTCTCAAGTCCAATTGACTGATCAGAATGCCTTGAATATATCCAAACAAAATGTTCGGCAATTTTCGGCCAATAATTGTTGAATTTCAACCGATAGCCTGCCAGATTGGCCAATGAACTTCTAAAGCGTTCATACCCCTTCAAAACTTTTGATTGCCCCCGAGAACAACATTTGCAACGGCGGCGGTCACGTGGGTCTAACAGACCCGGCGCCATTACTCACGGCCATTTTTTGCGAAAACTAGCGATATATATTATAATATATATTTATATCTGTTGTATTTTTCTTGCTTAATCTCCCGGTAACTCATAATTTAAGAATATTATTAGATAGGAACAAAATTAGCTTGGTAAATGACGTTGAAATACAAAAAAAGAAATCCGGGTCTGTGGGACCCGCGCGACCGCTCGCGTTAGTCCGAGGGGCGCGAGCTTCGCCGGGTTAACAAAAGATTTAATGCAAAGTCGTGACATCACAAATTATAGAAAATGTCAATGAAAGTTCTACCAATACAACAACAAAAATTATTACAATCGGACAACAGATGGCACTGTACGGTCAAAAGTCCGGTTTATTTTTGATCCTGGTAGTATGTCTCATTACATTCAACTGTTAATTTACCTAAAGTATCTGTTAAGTCCAATTTAATAACATGATCTTTCATCCTGTTTTTTGTATTTTTTGTATTTGGTAAATAATGTAAAGTAATCAACCATTTGATGAAATCTTAAATAAATAAAAGCAACTAATAGTTGTACACCTACCAACCCATAAATTGACGAATCGAGGCCATTTTAAAACGATAACTAGACCTTTTCGGGGATTTTATGGCAAGTGTGAGTAGGGTCTACTATGAAGTATGTATGGATCGGATCGATATTAATTCGACCTTTACAGAGCAAATACAATTTAATAACGTCAATGTGCATAATAAATGTAAAGATAAATTTCAATAATGAATAAAACCCTCCATTCCCTACCCTCACTTGCCCGCCACCATCCCTCATCCTACACTCAACGACGTCTTCATCTTTTTATTTATGAGAATTTCTTGTGTTGAATTACAAAGAAGGCAGTCTCCCGGCAGGCTCCGATTAAGCCGCCGGAACACCAGGCCACGTCGTGTACATAGAAAGTTTCGCTGGCACTTCGCTATGAAAAGAATTAGCCCCATTCACAAAAACACACCACTACAGCGGCGGCGGCGGCGACGGCAGCGGCATGTGCTTCCGCTGCCCGACGACCGGATAGCGCGGCGGGAGGGGCGCTCACTTTCAGGCGGTTCTATGAGAAATTGCCTTATATACTTGCGTCCGCCACACACTCGCACGCCTCGCTCCAAAATCGCTCCATGCAACGAGCGTGCACACATTCTACTATATACATTGCATTTACTTATGTATTTATGCAATCCATGCCGCCGCGGCACAAAGCTGCTGCGCTGTTGGGAAGGCCGCCGAAAGCGACGAGGCAGCGAAACAGCGGGAAAAGCCACCAAAGATCGCGACTTAAGCCCCTACCCGTCGGCCGTCACCCCGCCCCCACCCGGGTCGACCCGCTGAACTGAGCTAAAACCAAAAGCGTGTGTTTTGCCGAATCAGCACAAAACACGCAAACGAAGCAGCAGCAAGAAGAAGAAGAAGGTCTCGTGAGAATCAAATCTGAAATCGTGTGCAAGGAAAGCTCGCCCGGGCACTCTTCGTACATAGGTACATTATGTACATACAAATCTCGCGGCTCTGCGCAGCCCGCTGCCGGCGGTGGTTGCATGCAGCGGCCAGAGCTTTCTGCAGAGCTTTAGGTTTAATTGAGGGTTTCCTTGGGTTAGGGTGGAAAAAAAAAACAGCAGCGTCCCTTTTTGGTGTTCTGCGGAGGGAGCGCAGGAAGAAATTTATTTTCAGAAAATGAATTTCCGGTGAATTGCAGCTGTGCAGCTGTTTTGGCGCGAGGAACGCCATCTGTGCGAGAGACTCTTGAACAGAATAAAGCAAATATGGCGGAACTTAAGCGTCGTTCACTGTTAAGCCTAGTATGCTGTTCCCAAGAAAACAGCTCAAGGAAAATGTGTACTTATTCCCAAACGGAATTTTGACAGTAGGTCAAGGAATTTTGACAACTCAAAAAAGTCAGCTGTGCACCCACTTTTTTTAGTTCAGGCGGAGTAATAATCTCTTCTTGTGATACTGAGCTTTCCACGAGCTCTTTCATTTCAATATAATCCATCCTAACAATCGCCACATAATCGCAATCTAACAATCACCAGTGTTTAAATCCAAATCTGTCACTTTTACTTCAAGGAATATGTGCTCGGATACATATTTCTTGAAGGAAATGAGAATTAAGTGATAATAGCGCCATCTGCTCCTGAAATCCGAACTTTGTTTTTTCTTGGCGAACAGCATACCACTTTGGTAGCCGAAACAGAAAAGAAATTCCTTGAGTGTTCCTTGAGTGTTTTTTTACATGTGTTTTGTATAGGCCAAGAAATTTCTTGGGAACAGCATACCAGGCTTTAAAGCCTAGTATGCTGTTCCCAAGAAAACAGCTCAAGGAAAATGAGTACTTATTCCCAAACGGAATTTTGACAGTAGGTCAAGGAATTTTGACAACTCAAAAAAGTCAGCTGTGCAAAAGTGAGTTTCTGTGTGGGAAATCTATGAGAAGTGACGAGACTATGGAAAATTCTCAAAGGTAAATGGTATATTTATTATTGTGAAAATATAATCATAAGTTTAATAAATTAGGGACTTATACATGAGGAATATGAACCTCATTATTGCTGCGGCAAGTTTGGTGTTGATCATCGAGCTGAAAAAGAACAAACAAAAGAAGAGACCCATATGCAGAGTAAATCGCTATCTTCAGGAAAGAAATACGAAAGGAAGATTTGCGACTGATGTAAGCATATGTGGAGGAGGAGGCGGTGAATTTTATTTAAAACAAAAAAAATATAAAGTAGGCGATGAACAGAAAAATAAAATAATCTCCAGTTAAATTCATTTACAAGAAGAATTCAACAGAATAAATTAAAAAGTTTTAAAGGAATAATAATAAAGAATTGTAAATTTATTAATAAAAAATAAAAAAATATAACATTGAATAAAAATAAAATAAAGAATTATAAGTTCTTTTTTTCTTCGCCGGTCCTGCTGCGACCACTTTTTTCAGTTCAGGAGGAGTATTAATTTCTTCCTGTGATTCCACGAACTCCTCAATTTCAATAAAATCCATTCTAAATATGGATTTATCACAATAATCTCAATGTACAGAAATCCAAATAAGCAAAACTGCCACTTTTACTTCAAGGAATATGTGATCGGATACATATTTCTTGA